>JAVCKZ010049159.1:0-18324 GCA_034780755.1 Lepetodrilus elevatus
CTTAAAACACTTGAGTTCCCACTTTTACTCAAAAATGCTTCTAGGATGCTGATTTTGAGATTATTCGTCTAGACTAATAAGCTGGATCTCGTATACACATATATTATGCTCAACATTGGAACGTTTCTCTGCCCATTTTAAGAACACCTCACACCTTTACAAAATCGACTTGTATGCAAACACAGGTTAGCTTGATACAAGTACACGAAAACATTGTCACTTAGCGATCAGACAACAATTATTACAACGTGTTTCATATAATATTCGTTACTAATAATTAGAGCTACGTGAAATTAAACAAGGTATTCACAATAGATAGTCATAATATTCGGAGATTTTACTCGTTTAAGGTTTTTCCCATTGTTTTATGTTCACGTTGTCATCAGAACTTCATACTAATAATTGCGGTGTAGCGATGGAAAGATATATAGTCCATGTAAAAAGGCTTAAAGAATGGGTGGCTCGATATAGCACCATGCCCAGCATAGTGCCCTTTCCCCATCTCATAAATCTGGTTGAATTTTGAATCATAATTGTTTCATCAGTGACAAACGAAATTATAGTACCAGAATAATAATTGTTTCGTCATAACTGACGAAAGCAGTCTTCTACCTTTAACGTACGTGCCTTTTCTTATAGGCCAAACTGTTTGGTTTTTTTTCTCCAAATGTATCCGAAAACATTCACGTGCATTTAAAGATGTACATCGATAGACGATAAACATATGGTGTGTGTGTGTAAATGTACGTGTGATTTGTGGAAGTGGGGTAAGAATCAAACATCAAAATATCTACTACGGCTACGGTTTTAGAGACTAGTATTTAATTGTTGTTATAAATCTAGACTCAATAATGCCTCTTCGTGAGTGATCAGCGTCTTCAATATTATTCAAGATTTTCAAGAATATTTCACTTATAATACCGGTATATGGCACCTTTATGGCAGGAGGAAACCCGCAACATATGTGGCGCTAAATGGTGCAGTAAACCTGCGACCACCGGCTGGTTCTGACAGACCAAGGATGATAACTGCCTTGTCACAGTACAGAAAGAACATCCTATCAATATAGCGTCAGAAAGGTAACTTTCCCGAATATTGATGCCTTCAACATGAGGAAAGGGTCCACAGAAAGTTCACGTGTACTGAATACGCTGAGCAGCTATTAGGCTTCTGGGTCGAGAAGATCCTTATAATTATACCATGTCATCATTGTGTCATCCCTCCAAGGGTCATGAAATACATGTATACAAAACAATGTTATGTCAATATCATTTGAGCTTGTATGTCAGACTGTATAGTATTTAACGTTTAACAATCACCGGTCCGGTTTTAAAGACGGTCGCCATGGCATACGTGATCTCGCGATAACGAGATCTTCTCCGTATGCCGAACGTGATCTTCTCGCGAGAGCAACAGTTAGCTTAAACATAGCATACTAGGGGCTCATGACTCCTGGTCATTGTAATGTATAATCTGAGATGATGTTGTAAAGGACCGTCCACCTACACAATAGGTTCAATGAGTGGGAAATAGTACTAAATATATTTGGAGCAAATACAAAATGTAAAATATAAATAATATAATGTAATATAAAATAAGATGTACCTTTACTTATCCAGATTTCAGAAAGAATAAAAAATAATAATTCTATAATTCTCAAATTCGAGATTACAAAACATTTTGAGCACAATTTCATGCTCAAGCTCAGATTTTATGTGGGGATTTGAGAACAAAACTTTGAGTTGAGCATGAATTCGTGCTCAGACTGAAAAGTTTCGTAATCTCTGGGATATATCTGTCATTGAGTGCAATGTTCGAGTCAGACAGATTAGCAGTATAACAATCAAGCGTTGTTTTTCGCGCCTCCAGCTTACAAATGCAGGGAAATATGGACCGGGAAATATACCCGGTAGTTTTATCTATGGAGGTACGCCGGACTCTTACCTCTGTGTTGTAATCAGTGTCTAAACGTGACGATACACAAATAAATATTTCCACAAAACCTCTCCTATAACAAAACTGTCGTTAAACTTCCGCCATTTTATCTATAAGCTTTCAAATACTTCCATATACAAAAACTAGAGAGAAAAAATGTGGAAATATTATTTGATACATTTCCTCTTCACGTGACTCATCAACATAAGCCGCAGCAAGAACATGAACACGGCATTGTACTTTAATAAATAAATAAATAATATATATGTTACTACTACTACTACTACTACTGCTACTACTCCTTTTATTATAACTACTACACTAATATTAATAATAATAATAATAATAATAATAATAATAATAATAAAGTGTAGCATAAATATACTAATATTCATTATTATTACACCTACTAGTAATCTTAGTAGTAGAGTAGTAGTAGTAGTAGTATTAGTATTAGTAGTAGTAGTAGTAGTAGTAGTAGTAGTAGTAGTAGTAGTAGTAGTAGTAGTAGTAGTAGTAGTAGTAGTAGTAGTGGTAGTAATAATAGTATAACTTAATAAATGCACTCTCTCTTTTTTATAAAAGTAGCAATAATAATAATAACAACATATGTTTTAGATAGTAATCACATAGATTTATAAAGAACTTATTGTTCCTTTAAAAAAGACTAGCTACTCAGAGGCACAGTTGTGATACTCAGATCCACGGATAATAAGCTCGACTATTAATAGCAGAATATTAAATAATTCCAACGGGAAGACAGCTAAAGGATTTAATAATTGTGCTTCCTCTCCCACGGAACAAACGAAAGTAATCTTCGGTTTGTAAGTAATTCCCCCATAATGACGCCTAATATGTTGTCTTAACTTCCTTGTCATTGTAAAATGTTCCTCAGAACATTGCGCTCAGCCGAAAATCGTATTTCAACTTCTCAATCCCAATACCTGTAGATCGTCATAACGCATGTCCATACGGTCTTTAGTCCGTATTCTGATCCAAACACCTAATTCTGAGACATGCACGAAGTGGCATGCTTTAATCACGTGGTTGTTTTGTACGTAAAAGTATTCTCCCTTTTAACCTTTGAGATTTGAGGTCAACATTCGGGGAAAGTAGAAATCGACTTTTTCATCCCATACTTCCGCGCGAGTATAAAATGAGAATTTGTCATGTGCTCGTTTTAGAATAAGACGGGGAGAGAAGAAGGTAAGTCAACAAAGAGGGGATCCCCCTACACTGTATCGATTATTTACGATCAGTATAGTTATTACTATAAGACATTGCTCGTCTCAATACTGTTTGTTTGAATCGGATCTTAATATTTATTTATTTATTTATCTTAATTCTTAAAAGTATTTATCTCAACCTATTTGTTATGCCCATAGTCATTGATACTTTCGCAATGCAAATTAAATATAGTAAATTGTTCACATAATGAGTCAATTTGTATTCATCTATATACTCCATAAGTAAGGTATTAATGCAATGTTATATTGTTATAATATATGCATTACTAATATGTAAGTTGTACTAAAGGTAGCAGGGTATGCAATGTAAGTTAACTTTGAAAATGTTTACGATATTTAATTGAATTTCAGGTATTTACCGATATACCACGGAGGGTATCTTTACTATCATCTGAGGAACACCGAATACTAAGTTGAAAGTTGGTCGCGTTTCACTAGCAACCATGTCGAGGGTTGCTAAGGTATGTTTTCTATTTTTGTCAACTTTACGTCTATGCACATTTGCTTTATAATTACATTTATTTTATTTTATTTCGTTACTGTATATAGGTATGTACAAGTCAAGGGGATTTGTTACGGAATTAAGCATTATAATATAGAATGTTGCAGTTTAAAGTCACCCTCAAATTAGACGGTTCATGTATTTCCACCATGTGTTGTTGCAGTATGTCTCACTCACACGCCATGCAACTGTTCCTGCATGTACATACTTAGGCCAGGCCAGTTTACCTATTTGTATAGCGGATTATTATTCGATTTTAACATGCAGATATGTATTACATGATAGCAACCTAAATGATGCCTTCCGATGATCTGCATAGATCAATGTGTACGTCTACGATCATATCTGCTTATAATATCTTCATATCAATTAATTACGGGCCCGTAGCATCTTTAGACGTGGACATACCGGTATTAGTTTTATTTTGTTTTAACATCCAAGTATTTACAAATGTCTACAGGCTCCAGGTACTCTTCAAGAACTTTCAGAATTTTTTGTGTGCAAATAATGGTACCAGATTCTTCAAATTGAGTTCAGAAATATGGTAGAAGGTTTTCCCGCAAAACAGCTGCATGCCTTTTATTAATTTTGTTGAGTAAATTTATGAATAAATGAGAACCTATCTCTTCATTAAGGTCGTGTTCCCTACCCTGTTGTTCCTCATCATGTGGATCGTCCTCACCATGGAGAAGGTGACGCTAGTGTGGACATTACGCGTGCTCAGACACCCGGATGTGTCATTCGCAGAAGGGTAGGTAACTCTGCCAGCTGATGCAGGTTTAGATTATTATAATAAACATCTGCTAGGATCCCGTTCCTCAGAAAAATTGTAACATTACGAGAGATGTAACTCCTATATGTTAACATGGACTTTGGCATGTTGCCATAAAGGTTTTATATGTTATTCTGCATCTGTTTCAGGTACTTAATCTTGGGATTGTTGATAGTGATACCATACCTATTCGCCGTGTTTGAAATGCTATGGAACATCTCATTTCTGACAATAGCAAAGGAAACGCAGTTACCGCCGTTGAAAAATCTCGTTCTGGTTAGTATCTCATTTCTATTCACTGAGCATATTTATTTTATTAAAATCCTCAAATTATTTATGGATTTTTGTTTACTTGATGTGAAGATTATTATTTTCTTTTTTTTTCTTTACAGGGAATTACTGCTTGTATAGTCGAAAGCGCATGCGTGGTAGTGTTCACTACTGTTGTCGCAACTGTACTTCCGGTGTTCATCATCCTTCCTGTCATGAGCGGTGTCCTATCCGTGTCAATCATCTTGAACGACGTTAAAAAAGTAAGCGTTTATATTGTTGGTGTTTTCCTCATCTACAAACATCCATGATTGGTCCGACTCATAAGAAAGGGCGGTCAACATTTCTGAACCATTGCTTAGAATTCACCATGGTCGTCTTCCTATTTCTTGCATTAAAACATTAACCTACATGTTTTTCTTTCTCAGAATGACGATCAAACTACGGATTCAAAAATTACCGGGCGCTGCTTCCGCCGTCGGGCAATAGGTGGCGCCATCACGCTTATCGCCCCTAGTCTTGCCGCCGGAGTCCTCTGGATGTACGGTGTTCTGAACTGGCTCCAGGCCACGTCAATGGGCGTGTCCACCCTGGGCCTGGCCGTCGTTTGGACGTCATCCGTCCAGACACAGATTCAGACTACCAGCAGTGGCTTCAATGCCAAGCCAAAGAGGGTCCACCTCTTCTATGGATTTCTCAGGACTGTTTTTGTCGTGGTGTTCCTGGCTCTGGAAGTCTTCCTACGGACAGAAGCCGTCAGCATGGAAGAGACCCTTGCCGAATTCTGTGACGGTTTCGCGAACCTCTCCAAGGCAAGCGTTCTGCTACCACTGGTCCTGAATATATTTTCCGGACTGTTTGCCCACGGATTTGCTTATCTCTCGGTCGCCTTCTGTCAGCCTCTAGCAGGAATGGTTCTGCCGTCTCTGCTCTCCACAATGGCAGCTATACTCCTCAGCTTGGGAGTGTTCTCCCCTTACGTATACTTAGTTGAAGAGGTACAAGACTTCGGAGAGGTAGCGCCTCTGCTCATTGCCAGCGCTATTGTCGCAGTCTCCTGGGCAGTTCCGTATATAATCCGGACGTCAGAGTTTGTGAGAAAACCTTGTTCGCTCTACATCCCGTTTGAAACGATGTTCCTGTCGTATGGTTGGAACAGCGTGTTCTTCGATCAGCACCTGCTTCTTTCGTACCGCCATGATGGATTCGAAAGAGTGTATTCCTTCAAAGAAAAGACCGAGAAGACGAGTAGGATATACATCTGCACGACAATGTACAGGGAGGCCGACTATGAGATCGAGCGCCTTCTCGAGAGCCTCAGAGGTTTGAGTATGTCTGACAAGTTCGCACGAAATCGCTGCTTGCTGGAAGCGCACATCTTCATGGACAATGGCGTCAGAGGTACAGATCTCCAGGCGTTCGGACAGCAGCTGGTAGGCTTGTTAGTAGCCAACATGGGAATGCAAATGGAGGAAGTAAAATGTCTGCGAACTCCATATGGTGTTCAACTTAGATGGGTCTTTCCTGGCGGGATGCCGATTTACGTTCATTTTAAGGACCCCGCCAAAGTTAAACCCAAGAAACGATGGAGTCAAGCTATGTACATCAACTATGTCATGAGATACAGGAAGGTCCTGGGCGAAACACGCAGTCAAAACATGCGACTGAGTTCCTCCCCAACTAAAGACATTCTTAAATCTAATGAATCAAAATACAACAGAAATTCCAAATCTAACATGTTCGTGTTAAAAGAATACAATTCGACAATGGAGTCTCTATATCCTGCCCTGACACGATACACTAAAACGGACACTGGCGACAGTGATGATCAAGGTTTTGCATCTGTGGATGAATCCTCCCCTCCCATGAGCCACAGTAGCTCACAGGCTAGGCTGGACACTGAGAGCAGCGACTCAACCTCCGATGACCTCACACAGAAGGACGACAAAGAATACTCGCCAAAGGGCATCCAAAACCTTGGCTTCACTAACGATGATGGCAGCAGCAGCAAGGCGGCTTTCTCAACCAAGGGAGACAAACCTGTACCAACTTCCGGCGCTGGGTGTGTTGTGGATGGTCTCCCCCTTGACGGAGAACGTGACCCTTGGTCAGAGTCCAAAGGAAACCAGGTGGATGTGACCGTGGATGCAGAGTTTGACGACGACCACACCTACATTCTCGCCACAGACGCCGACATGCAGTTCGAAGACGAGGCTGTCCTGGAGCTGCTGCACATGTGTAACAGCGACAACCGGCTAGGCGGAGCTTGTGGAAGGACACACCCAGTTGGAAAACGTGCCAGTTCTATAGTATGGCATCAGAAGTTCGAATATGCAAAAGGTAACTGTTGATTCTCTAAAACGTACTCGCATATCTATACACACACAAAATTATGTAGCACGTAATTTACCTTTTTTGTATTACTTAAACCTATGTAATGTAATGTTGCATCATATTTAGCCACATTTTCAATTCAAATATACTTAAACCAGAATCATTACCAACGAGACACATCAATAGTAGGAGCAACTGCAAGAATGTTCACGTCCGTGTGTTAATATACACTTCTGAAATCTTTTACCTTTTGATCTCATTTTCATTTTCAGATTTCTGGATGATTAAGAACGCTCAGAATGTCATCGGGTCTGTGATGTGTGCCCCGGGCTGCTTCAGTCTGTACAGAGCAAGCGCCATCAAGGACGTCATGCAGAAATACTCCACCCCGACCATGACTCCCTTCACGGTGTATGTCAAAGACACAGGTAAGCGTATTTCTGTGCCGTAATTTCCTGCGTAGTATCCGCGGACGATACGTTAAATTATTTTATTATTTTAATAATCAGGCTCCGAGAGTACGAAACCTTGATTGAATACAAATTTACGCTCAACTCAGTTTGGTTCACAAATGGACATATAAAATTTGAACCCGAAAATGTTTGGAGTCGCTGTGTAACATTTGTAATCGCTCGATCTGCGTTATAGACCTATCGCGCTGCTCTACTATTAAAACTAGATTTGTCCACTGCTGTCGCTACGATCGGGAGATCACTCAGTTCCATGAATGGTAGCTATTTCACTGGCATGTGTGGACATACATATTAATCAACAATTGTTTTACTAAAGATTCCATGATGTTATATAGTTTCGAACATTTATAAATGCAATATCTATTAGAATGTAACGTTAATGAAATTTAAATATGAATTTATCGTATTTTTGTGTATGTTATTACTAATATTATAAACGTATTACCATATTAAAATATGTGTAATGTGTAATGTAAAGAGAAACAAAGGGTAAAGCATATACATTGACAGTAGCGATTCTCTTTAAACATTCCGAAGTGTACGCCTTACTTATTGGAGTAAACCACGTGACACGGACAGACTGCACGGGGAGTATATCGGTGGAAGTCACGAGTATATCGTTGTAGTGTTGTAGACGTGTATGTGTGTCTCGGACGCTGATGGGGAAAGCCTGGTCGTGACCAAAAAAATGTCAAAGGTCATGGGCATTTAGTTCGACCCGCCTTTGATGTCAGTATAGTGACCTATTTACATATGCCCACACTCACGCCCACATCCACACCCACACATACATATCCATATTCACACTGTATTATGGTATGTCAATATGTGTGTATGTATCGCTAAATAATTGTAATCTACATTCAGCCATAGCAAAACTGCCAATGGCCATGTGTCTACTGGTCTAGATATTTCGTTAACTCGTGATAAGTTAAGTGACTTAAATAGCTCGCCTTGTTGCACACCTTTTGCACATTGTATACTTGGTCTAGAGATGGTTATCTCAGGTGTATTTATGAAAGTTAATACGTTGCTTTCTTTTGTGATAGATCTCTGCCTTATTTTCAATCATTTTAGTATCTCAGCTATGCCAACTTTATATCTACGTTATCTAAGCCAGATAGTCGACATCCTTGTTAAATAAACTCCGTCGAAATACTATCCAGGAAAAACCTACCTAAAATACAATCACGCTCCTTATTTCATGATTTGTATAAGTAGACATTATTTGAAGGTGGCTCAAAGTTTCACAATATGAAGTCTGAATTATATAAATAATGAAGGATATGGATGACAATGACCAAGATCAGTTTTAGCTCAAATGACGAATTTGCTTTTGTCCTGGGTATCGTTTCTCGAAGCTCTTATTTCCACTATGAGACCATAACGCTCTCATAAGTGCCCTATCGCCATTTGTAAGAGAGCTCTAAGATCTTATAGCAGATATGATAGCTTCATGGAACGATGTCGTGCAATTCTTATATCTCCGCCTTGTTGACTTCAGAGACTGCTACACTACACTGCATTTACTCATTAAATCTCCTCACACCATCTAAACTATGTACAACTCCAGGTGAGGATCGGTGGATGGCGACACTGATGATGATCAACGGATGGCGTCTGCGCTTCAGTGCCTTCGCCGACAACACCACGTTCTGTCCCGACACGTTCGAGGAGTTCTTCAAACAGCGGAAACGCTGGATCCTCTCCGACATCGCCAACGCCCTCCTCGTCGTCCAGAACCTTGTCCAACTCGTCCGCAACAACGACTGCTTCACTTTCGTCTACGTCAGCTACCTTGTCAACATGTTCCTCAACAACGTCATCACTCCAGGCACCGCCATCGTCATGATCACCGCAGGAATGGAGCTCGTCTTTGAAGTTCCCTATATCTACACCACCATTCCGCTGGCTCTCACGGTGTATTCATACGCCTTCTTCTGCACCAAGGCCAGCACGCGGGCTATGACGATAGTCACTTCCGTTTTGACGTTCCTCATGGGGATTATTTTCTTCTCAGTGGCCGTGTGGGGGTCGTACAAGATAGTGGCAACGATGGTGAATGGTATGTACGATAACTCAAGACTAAAAACTCATTTCTATGCTGTTACAATCTCATAACATTTATGTCCATGGAGTTTTGCATTAATTTGTATATAGCGCCATGAGCAAGTATATATTATTATGCCAGGAATTGGCGCATTATGAATATTAATAATTCGTTCGGAGTTAGCGGTTTTTAAAGGCATAACTTGCCTTCACGGAACAATTCTGAATCAATGTATTACTGTTTCAGAATACGCCGTTGGTCATTTCCATTTTCAACAGCACTACGTCATATTAATGTTAACGTTGAGCTTAGTGTACGCCGCCCTAGCCCATCCCAAGGAGTCATACCAGATAGTGTACGGCTTCGCATACCTGTTCATCTTCCCCGCCATGCATGTACTGCTACCCATCTACAGCATCGCTAACATCATCGACCAGAGCTGGGGAACCAGAGACTCGGTAAGCTATCATGATCACTTTCTAAAGACAATCTCTAACTGAAGCGGTATTGTAAGTGTGCATGTATTTTCCGAACCTCTTGATACTAGCGATTGAGATTAATACGTCATCGAGCCCTGAGAGTACGAAGCTTTTATATAGAATACGATTTCATGCTGAAACTCAGGTTTGTTCACACACCCTTATAACAAAGTCTAGACTGAGTTGGAACATACTCAAAACGGGTTCGTAACCTAGTCTTCTCTTCAAAGAGAAATTTTAACGACTATATTTCAATATATTACTGTTTTGTCAACATAATCACGTACATGTTTTATACACATTGTAATTTCGGTTTTGGAGACGGGTTTCTTAACCCCGCTACCATAGTTTCCATACGCAGAGTTTGAATGCGACACCGGGCCTCAATGGCTCCATTTAGCGGGTTGAGGGTTAAAATAATTGTAAATGTAAATTTTCCTTGATATATTCACAATTCTTTTATATTATAATCCTACACTTCTCTACACGACATTTTATATTTTCAGACGAAAGCAAAGATTCCTAAACTCAATTGCTTTGCACCACTTAAAAGGTTCAGACGAAAAAAGAAAGGCGAGGATACAACGAATGAGGGTAAGCAGTGTTAAACGTAATAGTCACACAGTGGTATCTGTCATCTGTTGACAGTACAAGCAGGAATCATCACTGTGATCATTGCCATTGGGTGTTGTCATCTTCAGTACCGGTAATCGGAAATTGCACGAGATGTAGGAAATCATGTGATGCACTTCCGAATAAACTTCCTTGTCCTGTTTACATTTGAACCAAATCTATCGTTCATTGTATCGGATAAATTAGCTTATTATTGTGAATTGTCGCTACTCATTGATAATTAAATACTAATTAACATATTTTATAACTAGCTGGATTTCAGGAATTGAAGCAAGTTGAATACAATACTTGTTCATATAAATTATATTTAAGTAGTTTCAGGTAAACATGGATCATTCCATCGGTCAACAATTCGTGATTGCATGCCTTCTACACATGTCGTAATTTTTAACTTAATAGAGAAGATATATTACAGGGTAGCATTTCTCGAAGCTCCCATATCTACTACGAGACCATCTCGTAGCCATCTCAATATGGTGTTTCCCGAACATGAATACACGTATACATTTATTTTAATACATTACGTGTATTGACTATCTGCTAACCTTTGTTTATCACCTTTGTCTCAGATGAGAACGCCAGGTTGACAGAAGCAATCGCTGCGCAGATGGGAAATCTGTCAGAAGGAACGGAAGAAGACAAAAGGGAGAATGCATTCTGGGATGGATTGAAAGGAACGCTTCTCGGAAATGACGTCAATCTAGGTCTGGGAAAAGAAGAGTTGGCAAAAAAGTTGAGAGTAATGAGAAACAGAAGTCTGTTAGCCGTGATGGTTATAAACGCCCTCTGGTTGGCACTGCTGTCGTATTTCTACATGGGAGTTGCCTCCCCTCTGTCACGGCTCAACGTCTACGGCGTTATCAGTGGAGCTCTATACGGGTTCACATTGACAATACAACTCATAGGACTGACTGTTTGTAGAATCAATTACCTGCTTAGAAAGTGTGCGATATATATATACGGAGAAGAACGACCTATGTGGGTATGTCAGAAGAAATAACGAGACTGAAGTGAAGATTGAAATTCCGTCTCATAGCTTCGCAGACAATATACCGTAGTTTGGAGACGGGGAAAAAACAATTACCAAACATGGTACAAGCCAGAACCGCAAGGCTACGAAACCATTTTCAATGCGATTTCATGCTGATTCTTAGGACGAGCTCTGACCGTCATATCACAGCACTAACTATGATGGTCAGAGCTTCTCTACTTGGCCATGCTGAAACGTTCCAGTGAGATATGATTACAAAGGTTGAGGATGGAATCGTACTCAAAATGTTTCGTAACCTTTAGGCCGTATGCTCAGCTAGGCCCATCAGACAAGCAACAAGAATGCCAGGATAACATGTTATCTGTCCGCAATAACATGTTATCTGCCCGTAATAATGAAGCCCAAAGGAGCAGTCGCACCGAGAACGATAACAAAAACGATGAAAGCGTTCCAGTTTTTTTCTCGGTATAGGACATATTAACGAGAAATGAAGTCATCGTCATTGTTGCAGTCAAATGTAGCAACTTCACGACATTCCATATCTGAGGATGTCGCTTGGTTCATCCAGATGAGTTGCAATGTTGTTATTGTCATTGTTATTGTTATTGTTCTCGATCTGACCGTACCTTCACGGACACTCTTGAAAAGGTTTCTGCTTGATTTCATTTTTAAGGAATCTAAATGAAATCTACTGCAAACATTCACCATAGGATTCCATTGGCTTTTCTTTTTGGTATGCTTATAATGGAAAGCAACGTGCATACAATCCTAATATAAATGCCTGCATATTAGCGAATTTAAGAAGAGCTGAAAATTCGAAAAGGTAATCAGAAAACTGCAACTATTAGTAGTTTCTAGAATTGTAAGAATATTACTTCGAATTAAATTGAGCTCGTGAATATTAAACTAGAAAATTGTCTGGAAGAATGTTTTCATACTTAACAAAATTAAGTAAGGTCCGACAGATAATTTGTGCGAAAATATCCATATAATCTCTGAACTCTGATTAAAGAATCTGGCAGTAATCTTCTCCTTCTCAAAGTTCTTGAAGAGTATTCTGAGCCTGCAGACGTTTGGAAATTATTATTTGTTAAACTAATATGCAGGACAATTTATATGACCAACAAAAAGGCTCTTAATTAATTGTGTTGAGTATCTATCATTTGCGTGGCTATGACTAACGCATGTATTATATTGTTAGAGTGTTGTATATTATGGACGTATATATGTACAGTGTATTGTATTAACCATTATGATGTGCACATGGATGGATATGACGAAGAAACAACGGTCAGGCGCGGCCAACCTCAGTCGCCAAGAACGTTCTGGTTTCATTGTCAGTTGAACAATATAATAATGTTGTATTGTGTGTGTATGATACTGTGTATGAATTGACATAAATCTTTATACTACTGATTTCCTTCTTCATTATTACCATGATTATAGACCACTTGCGTGCTATTACCTGCAGACGTATACGTATGCGGAATAGTGTTCCTCTCCATGCTAAGGCCTACAATCAGAACAACACAGTGAAATATGTTGTAAATAATGTATACAGTCTGAAAAAAATTATCATACATATACATAACGGGAAATTCCAAATAACGATCAAATGTATAAGTATGTAAAATGTCTATGTACTTTTTAAAGAATAAGATATACATGTACGTACAGTAAAATGTTTGAGTGGAAAAATAGAATGCGCTTGGATCCATACCAAATCATATTTGTATAAAACAACGAATTGCTCCCTCTCAGTCACCCACATGACCAGACACACACGCGCACATGCGTACACACGTCTCTGATCTTACAACATTCATGAATGTCATCTCAAGTGACATACAACAACAAAATTATAACATACAACAAGACTATATTTATAACCTACAGATTAGGTTCCGAGATTTCAGTACTCATGCTTATCGTAATCTATAAAGCTTTGCTCACCAATTCCAACATAAAATTGTAGCTCGAGCATGGAATCGCACTCAAAATGTTTGGTAATCTCGAGGCTATATCTCTATTTCCTTTCCTCTCTCTCTCCCTCTCACTATATCTCTATCTCCATCTCTCTCCCTTTCTATATATCTCTATCACGCACACACACACACACACACACACACAGACAGACACTCACACACACATACACACACACACACACACACACACACACACACACACACACACACACCTAGCTCTCAAATTCCATGCAACATGTTGCAACGACAAACAAGGTAAAATAAGCATCAGACATTACATGAAACATATACAATACTGTAGTGTAAAAGTAAGATAGCCAATGCTTATTACTATATATGAGAACATAATGCAGTACATGTTGCAGTACACTAAGGTATTACTATTGAGCGGTATAATACTTGAAGACTTGAAAATAGATATATTTACAAATACAAAATGAGCACAAGATAATTAGTCGTTTTACTATAAACACAATGTATGGTATACTCCCATAATGTCCATACTTCCTTTGTGGATACTGGTGAAATACACTGACAAAGGATAAATGCGTGGCACATGGTATTCCCTAATGTGGAGGAATATATTGGTGAAAGGCATTGTTCTTATCCTAGATCATTGTACCGTATACTCCATCAACGTTCATATAAGTATGTCCCTCGTAAACACTGGTGAAAGGCATCACGATCAACATTCAACAAAGGATAAATTCATGACACACGATATTCCCTGATGTGGAGAAAACATTTATATATTAACATATTGTATCGCATACTCCCACAATGTCCATATTTCCTTTGAGAATACTGGTGAACATTCAACAAACGCATTTACATGTATTAATCTCTGGTGTAGGTACTACTGGTTAAAGGCTTTGCAAACGATAAATTCATATTACGTTTTCGTTTATTCCTTATAGTCCTACACTTGCTAGGGAAGATTGTTCATTTGCAACAGCCGTGCTTCGTTGTCCTTACTGTAACGATAATCAGTATAAGTGTTCAGGGTTATCATCCCACTACAATCGCGCAGTTGCTTAAATTAATTAAATAGTATTAAATATTACGTGAAACAACCAGCTTACTCGTCACCAGCGCAAGTATTCAAAGAAAAATTCAAATTGTCCAAAGATTTCCATTTCAGTTTCTATTTTCTGATATCATGATGATAAATTGAGCCACCTAAATATGATGTTTACGTCAGATTTACATCAGAGTATCTTTACATAGATGTATCTTTGCATGATATAGCTCTCTCTATTGTAGTCTATATGTTGTCATGAAAACATCACACATTGCGTGGGGTTATAGATCTTTGAGAATCTCTTCCTCTTCATCGTTTAACTCAGCCTTCTCAAAATTTGGATTGTTGAACGTACTCGTTGGGTCTTTGAATATTGGATTTCGTATCTACAAGTAAATAGCATACAGTGAACACATATCATGTGAAATCGATATGAATTGCACTATTTTGTATTGAGGCAGCTAAAGAATGGTGTTTGATTCGTATCAATAGATATCTAATACATACCTGTCCCCATTTGGGATTGTCAATTTCTTCACGAAATTTGGCATATTCAATTCCATCGTATACAGACGTTATGATTTTCCATAACAAGAGAAGTAGTAGTCCAACAGCTAGTATGCCGCCTATAACACCGCCCACTATGGGCAATAGTCCAATCACCTTGGGGCACTCTGTGGAAAGCAATATAAATTATTTTCAACATTTTAATTTACGGTTTAGTTCAACTATAGATTTTCTCAAGAATATTAAATTTAATTCACAATGATTGCTGAATGCACTAGTACTGCAATGCATAATGCCATGTACTGCACTAATAGTGTGAAAATATACATGATTACTTTATGTTTATTAGTATTATAATATAATAATAATAATAATTATGATGATGATGATGATTGTAATGGTTGTGGTGATGTTTGTTTAGTAGTAGTAGTAATAGTAGTAGTAGTAGTAGTAGTAGTAGTAGTAGTAGTAGTAGGAGGAGGAGGAGGAGGAGGAGGAGGAGCAGCAGCAGTATATGATAACAAGTGATGATAATAATAATAATAATAATAATAATAATAATAATAATAATAGTAATAATAATAATAATAATAATAATAATAATAATAGGAATTTTAATAAAACCACAATTTTGATAAGCATATTTGTAGTTTTAACCCAAGAAAACAACATAAAACAAAAAGTCGTTCTCACAAAAAATATATATATATACATTAGTAAAATAAGTCTGTATTCATATAAAATCTATTCATTATGAATTGGTGGTGATCACCCCAATCGACCCCACTTTAAAGTATAGTTCTCAAGTGGGTCTCTACTAAAGTTACCCCACGTCGATTCCAATGGACCATATCCATTCTTTTGTTTGAAGGATGACCCATAACCTATAAAATGAATCAAATATAAAATATATTATGTTATCAAATCATTTTAATAGGTTTAGAATTGAATAAAAATTTTAATACACTTGAATTTTCTTTAAGGCAAATTGCTTCACCAATAGATTGTGCACACAAACTTGAAAAGGCCTTAATGTTACAATATAGTCTGAGAAATTATATGTTTGGTGTTTGAATTTTTCTAACGAACTTGACCGATCACCCCCTTCCCCCTTTGGCCCTCTCCATCCTTCACTAATTCCCCCTAATTATGTATATCTACATTACTGAATTAGAGACAATGTCTTTTGGATTAATTTCCCTCTCATTTGTTGCTGCCTGTAATCTCCTATGTGGGCTACTTGCCATGATGGCCCTTTTTGATGGGAGATCAAAGGAACAATAAAGTGACGGACTTGTAAAGAAGTTGATTAAATAAAATTGTGTACATTGTGGTGTTTGGTTAGTCAGAAGGTTTAGGTATAAAAGTATGGGTTAACCCCCAACTATTAGTTTACTACTAGTTTATACTATTATTCGGACTCCCTCCTTTCCAATTATGCCATCATGCTAAACAAACACACTGTATAAAGAGCTGAACATTCACAACAAGTGTGTGTTGATGTTTTGGACTATTGGGTATACATGACGAGATAGCACTTTTATATACACACGCACTCTGGGTTCTTACCGCCACAAACAAGTCACTAAAGGTGTCAGTCAGTTAAAAATTCAAATAACGTGTACTTCAGTGTAAACATTGAGTATTAGCACATACCGTTAAAAAGAATCCAAGTTGATCGTTCCGGCATCTTGAATAAACAAGCCATAAATATCTATGGCCCACACTGCATTTTGTTCTGAAATTATGTTACATTAAGTTACAAGAGTTACAATAACAATAGATTTGAAATATGTTTATTTTTTAGTAATTTACATATCACTAACAAGAGTGGCTGCGTGGCTTAAGAAGTTAGGCTCACATTTTCCTTGCCGTTAGTTGACGAGGAATTGAGTACCTATTAAAAAAAATCCGTATGTGTGTTACAAATATGGTTTTCAAATTATTAATTTTTACATTATTACTCTACACTTATGAGAGTGTCTTTTTGGCCCCATGGATTATATCGTCAATAACTATTTTGTTTTTGCAAAAATACACACGCCAAACCTTGAAATTTTGTTTATTGGCACCTATATAAGTGTGTCTACTTTTTAAACAATAATGCTTAGAGCCAAGATATTCCAACTGCTAACTCGACATTATAGATTTATTGAAGTTAGGATGAGTAATTCCATTCACCACTAAACGAGATTAGGCGTTGAATCTTAGAAGCTTTATGTGGTCTTCCTCCGAAAGCTTTGGGATGGTCGGGACTGTGAGCACGACCACGCTTCTGATAAACCTAGATAATAATTTAATTATTGTTTTTAACCGCATGGTCAACTTTGTCAGTGTGAGTCCTTGTTGTGAACATGAGTTTAGAAGAGTGTTTTTGTTATATTTTGTTAAAGCCGGTCAATCAAAGTGTACTCAGTGAAACAATTTGAACTTAATATTTACCAGAAAATCGTTCACGCCAAACATAAACAGGACATTTTCTTTTAAAGGTCTGCCACTCAAAAGGTTACTGCTCAACCGGCGTAATAGTTGAGCAGATGTCTGCCCCGATATGCACAGCCCTAGCTGCAGCGCACCCTTTGCTGGTATCAACAAACACAAATAACAATAAAGACACTCAATGTAAAATTTATACTGCGTTAGTAAAAAAATATTTTGTTTGAGGGGCAACGAAATGAGGGAGACAACAAGTGGATTAAAAGTAGCCCTTTTTAGTCATATATTAATTGCATATCAATATGTTAATAGTAGTGAATTGGAGAAGAACGACAATAAATGAATTAGTATTCAATTTTTCGTACTGGATTACATCACTAAATACTCTTAAGATATACTGAGAGTTTTACTATTTGTTGCAAACATCTTTGTTTAGTTTTGCGTCTTTCTGCCCGTCCGGAATCAGTGACATAGCCAGTATTTCATTTCGGGGTGACTATGGGAAAGTTCCTCCTCCATCTATCGGCCTGATTGTAACCCCCCGCCCCCCTTTCGCCGCACAACCAACCCTATAGTAGTACACTCCCCCCTCCCCACACTGGCGCAAGCACATATTATTATTATTATTATTATTATTATTATTATTATTATTATTATTATTATTATTATTATTATTAGCACCACGTCTT
>JAVCKZ010049170.1:0-18324 GCA_034780755.1 Lepetodrilus elevatus
CGGGTTAAACCCCCCCCCCCCCCCCCCCCAGCTGTCGAGAATCTTCGAAATATAGACCATTGTGCTTACTAAGATGTTAAATAGGCATAATAGTTTGTCTTTTGAGGATGACTATCGATGTCATCCGATAGTTGGCAGTACAGTATAAAGAGCCATTCCTTTAAAAAATAATCTTGATTCGGAAATAACGATGCTAAGAAACTTAGAATAGAGGGAGGGGAGAACTATTCATTGAAGACCATTTAATCTAATTTGTCCCAGTTCTAAAGAAAGCGGAACTATATCGGATCAATAGTATAATTGGGTTATGTACTTAGGAACACTTTCACGAAACTCCCGTATCCACAACGATATATAAATAACGGTTTACGTCACTTCCTGTTATAGTAAAACCAGTGCCTACATCCTGATATAGGCACACACTATAGTACCACCCTTTCGTGATTATTCAGAAAGTCACAGTCGTAGAACAGCTGGACATCAATCACTTTATGATAATCATTACCGGATGTAGTAACAATAGCAGGACATGTGCATTAGGTATATGCTTATACATCCATGTAGAGTTTTCCAAAAATAAATATTACTGTTTTCCATAATGTCTAGTGTCAATGTCAGCAATGTATGTGGCGTCCAATGTCAACTTTCTTACTAACATTTCAAAGGATTCTGTACATCTACGATGTCAGTGGCTATTTATGTTTGTAGTTGTTAGATTTAGCACTAACCTCCATTGTCGCTTTGATTAACCCAGGTGGTCAAAGAATCGCGAGTTCACAACACCAACCGTCAATTCGTCCAAGATGAAGAGCATAGGTTTCAGGTACTGTGTAAGTGTAATGCCTGACCCTAATTATCCCATCTTCAGAGTTAGCTCCCTTGAGGGAGTTTTGCAGTGGTCCTACCAAAATGTCCGCCTCGAACCGGTACGTGAGAGTTAGCTCCCCTTTTGGGACTTATTTTCAGTGACCAATATACGCACAATTCCCTATCCCTTTCGTAGACACCAGTCAAATGAAGTATGAATATTGATATGTTCCCAGATATTTCTTACGAGCACAGATATCGAATAGTTACATATTGTATTAAATATGTTTACGGCTTCGTATCAGAAATTCCTCAAGAAACCCCTTGTCAAATGCACCCCTAAGAAATCCAATTTGAAAGCACCACCTGTTTTTTCCTGTTATCATGTATTCGAATTTATCCAACATTAATGTTTCATCTCCATCATCATTTCTATCAACTACTCAACTTACACCAACACTAACTCATGTCTTAATAAATATATTTGGTTGACATTCATCTAATGACTGGATTGCAGTCGTGTGCATAAAATACAAGATGGCGTATTGTTGTTTGCTACTTTCTGCATGGTTTTAATTTTAGCCAATACATGACAACTTATCTGAATATCTGAATGTTTCAAGCTGCGGCATTTTAACATTATTAGTATACGTCATCCATAAAGATCAGCATCATGTTTTCATATATCCAAAAATTACATTTTATAAAATCACTAGAAATAAGCACAAGATTCAAATTTGCTATGGTGTCCATACATACCAGCATCATGTTTTCATTTACCCAATAATTAAAATATACACTAGAAATAATAGCGTTTATGGATTCAAACTTGCATGTAGCGTATGCGATGGCGGTGTGCACGCAATGTCTATGATGGCATTCTGATTGTAATTGCTTGCTGAATTGAGTTTTCTAAGTGTTTATATTACTATTTTCTAGGCACGCATCAGAGAGCTGGAGGATTCCTTAGATATGGAAAGGGATGCTCGTGTCAGGGTAAGTACATACGTAGGAAACCATCCGCTTTGGAAAACCCATATCCGCCTTAGAAAACCAACATTCGCTGTGGAAAATCAACGAATGCCTTATATTGTGTGCAGATAAATATGTTTATGAAGAAAAGTCAAGTCACCATTTTCTAGTGTTTATTCAAGGCCTAAATTCAAGTCTCGAAAGTAACTTAATTAGATCAGTCAGATGTCTTGAATTTCTCCGCATTTGGATTGCCAAAATGATATCAAGAGTATTCCATATTCATTGACACAACAATTACTCTGAATAGAAAAGCAAGCATTCAAGTGTTGCAAAAAGGACGGTATATAAAGTATATTCATGAAATGTTTATTACATATAATAGGTAATCACAACAAAACATAGATAGGTGTCCTGGGGTCTATTGCACGACGTTGTAACTAGATCTAGTGTAGGTCAACGCTTTCTGTTGTGGCGAGATCCCAGCTATTACAACTACTGTAGCGCTACAAGAGCGTCGTGCAACCGGACTCTGATCCAGGATCCTATCAGACAGGATCCTGACAGAGGACTATCACCTCTGGTGTCCTGGGTTATTTTTAAGCATCCACGATAGCCCGTACACCTAGCTAACAGGACACCAACATATCTTGTTGCTGTGAGCTATGTGCATTATATATATAGTAGCGTTTAAATAATTTTCCATTTTTATTGGAAATATGTAGTAACACTAGGTACATACCGGTGACCCGGTCACTAACTATAAACTTACCTATATCCATTGATTGTCCTTCACAGTCCGAGAAGAACCTGGCCGAGCTGACCTTCCAGTATGACCAGATCGCTGACAAGCTGGACGAACAGGGTGGTGTGACTGTACAGCAGGTTTGTACCCCTTATTTTCCAGTCCTCATTTCATGAGCACACCAACGTATTAGGCTTACAGTACAACCAAAACAAATACCCTCTAGAATTATACGCCACTCTAGAGGGCAAGGTCACTCCAGTTCCAGAATTGAGAGATAATGTCATCGTGTTATCCTTGAGGCAAAGTGTAGGGTGACTGCACTTACTGCAAGTACTGCATGATAGAAGGTACTTTGGATGTTCTTTAGAGGAGGTTGTTGTATACATTTCCATAATACATACGTCAATTATTTGGTTGTTTACCCTCCTAACGTTGTATATGTATAACATATATTTGTTCATCAGGGTATCGTTTCTCGAAGCTCTCTTAGCCGCTAAGGGACCATAGCACTCTCTAAGCAATGTGTTAGCTATCGGCAAAGAAAGCGCTATGATCCCTTAGCAGCTAAGAGTGCTTCGAGAAACGATACCCAGGACTATACTTGGTCTCTTCGGGATATATGCCATTGTTATTTCCTGATAGTATCCACTATCGATAGACTCATGGGTATACCATGTATTGGAATAAAACTATGCTCAGACTTCCACATCCAGTTCTTTTAAAGACAATAGTGGTCACTCACAGTATTTTTAAATGTGGGGAAATAACTCTAAACACGTGTTCCGGTTGGCTCTGTGATTGATTGTCTCCCTTTATCTCGTTCAGATTGAGATCAGCAAGAAGCGCGAGACCGAGGTGAACAAGCTGAGGCGTGACCTCGAGATCGCCATCGTCTCACACGAGGCCGCTGAGCAAAGTCTGAGGAAGAGGAGCCACGAGGCTGTCAACGACCTCACTGATCAACTCGAGTACATGACTAAGCAGAAGAACAGGTCAGTGTAGTCAGGGCCCAGTGGTGCGGCGTTTGAACACGTTGGTTGCCTTTTCCTTTTGATAATTATTAATTTTGTAAAAAAAAATATAATTAAATAATATTAAAATCCGACTGAATTTGTATTTACTAAGTAGTATAGGTGTACTTACATTTGGAATATGATGAAACAAACTGCAGTCAGCGTTGTAATTATATTATTTATAGCCGCATCACCGTGATTCCTTATTTTGTATTCAGGGTAGAGAAGGAGAAGCACCAGCTGATCATCGAGATCGACAGTCTTCAGGGAATAAACGACTCCCTGGCCAAAGCCAAGGTCAGTAAAAGTATTGTTTCACTATTGTTGACATCAATTGCATCTAAGCCAGTAGCGTTAGCAGTGGGCTATATATGATGGTCCCTGAAGATAGGAACTAGTCTAGGATTTAGATAATTGAGGTAACAAGGTGGTGGATAAGGCACCACTCCGATCCACACTCTCTTGGATCAGTCCAGCTAGAACTAAGCTACAAACTACTTCCACGCTCTATGCAACACATCCATTGGATCTTCTTCTGCTTGCCCATCAACATCTGGGCCCATAATCTCGAAACTTCTTAGCTAAGAACTTCTTAGTGAGGAAAGATCTCTTCAAATATTAACATTAGCAGAAACCCAATTAAACACATTATTAGTACTTCAATTGGATCTTCTCTTGCTTACCCAGCAAGACGTAAATTACAAGCTACTTCCATGCCTCTATCCCTATAGCAATAACACATCCATTGGATCCTTTCCTTCCACAGCAATCCGCCGAGAACCGCGCCGATGGTCTGCAGGGCTCCGTGGACCGCCTGAAGGCTCAGGTGGACGACTTGACCCGCCAACTGAACGACTCCAACAGTGCCAAGGCCCGCTTCACACAGGAGAATTTCGATCTCCAGCACCAGGTGCAGGAGTTGGACAGCGCCAATGCCGGTCTCGCCAAGGCCAAGTCTCAGCTGCAGGCTCAGAATGATGACCTCAAGAGATCGTTGGACGACGAGAGCAGGGTAAGTCTTATGTTAACCCTCTCCCTACTGGATTAGGCACATGTTCAGCCCGTTAAGGCCTTTGAACATTGAGAGGGATACTAGGCATATATATCGTTCTGTGCAATAACTATTACTCTCAAGAGATTGTTGGACGACGAGAGCAGGGTAAGTCTTATGTTAACCCTCTCCCTGCTGGATTAGGCACAGGTACAGCCCTTTAAGGCATCTCCAATTGCCTTTGAACATTGAGATGGATAATACGCATATATATCGTTATGTGAAATAACTATTACTCTACTCACAGTAACTGTTGACAGCTTTAAATAACAGTCCAGTATAATCCGTTATTACAAATACAGGCATCACTAGGGTCTAATAATGACGTTCCTTCCTCAGAAGATTAGGAACAGGTACAGTGGGGCTATTCTATTTAGCCTAAGAACAGTTCGTACCCATACTATAAGAATCGTTAAGATTGTTAAGATTGTTGTACGATCGTGATAACGTTTCGAGAATAGCCCCCCTGCTCTTCGGGGACTCTCCGATTGCCTTCAGCATGGACATGACTAATCCCATTCCTGTTCTCTTCCTTCCAGCAAAGACAGAATCTGCAGATGCAGTTCTCTCAGCTCCAGAGCGACTACGACAGCCTGAACGCCCGCTACGAGGAAGAGTCCGAGGCCGCTTCCACCATGCGCACTCAGCTCAGCAAGGTCAACGCGGAATTCGCCGCCCTCAAGGCCAGATACGAGAAGGAACTGATGTCCAAGACCGAAGAGCTCGAGGAGTTGAGGCGCCGTCTCAACGCCAGGATCGCTCAGCTCGAGGATGAGTGCGAGGGACTCCGTGCCAGGAACAACAACTTGGAGAAGGCCAAGTCTAAGCTCACCATTGAAATCAAAGAAATTACCATCGAACTTGAAAACGTATGTCTGAGCAGTTTCTTTTACAGCCGTTGAACTGCGGAAACTTACGTTTTTCTATGTTTTATTAAACGGTGGTGGATTTACAAGTATTGTATTACATCTGTGTGGAACTACCATTACGAGTATTTTAAGGGAGCTTCTTAAATATAGTTATTTTATGGTAGTGGAACTACGAGTGCTAGTAGTTTACGTCATCTTCAAAGATAGGTCCCGTTTAATTTTCTCGCTTTTATTTATTTATTTGTTCTGCATTGGATCTATGATTGAAGTATTTTATGACATCTTCAGAAAAATAATTACACACAATTAAAAAGGTCCTTCACCAATATCTCTGCTTCTTCCCTTTCAGACTCAAATCATTGTCCAAGATCTCACCAAGAGGAACCGCTCCCTCGAGAATGAGAACGCCGCCCTCCTCCGCCGTGTTGACGAGCTGGGAGCCGAGAACCAGTCCCTGCGTAACGAGAAGGCCAACCTTGAGGTCGAGCTCCAGAGGCTGCGTGTCATCACGGCCGAGCTCCAGGAGCGCAATGAGAACCTGCAGAGGGAGAACAAGGCCCTTTCTGGTCAGCATCTAGAGACATCAGTTGCTCAGCATTATTTAATAATAATATACTCATTTAGCGTATGTTTCATACTGTGTTCAATTAATCGCATCCTGAACGCAATGACAATGTGCAGTGAAAACATGGCCCTCTCTGGTCAGAGGAATGCAAAAACATAAACTGCTCCGCATTTATGAATGCACTCGATTAGCATATGTTTTATCCCTTCTTCTGACACCAGTTGATCGCACTCTAAGCGCAACGAGAACCTGTAAAGTGAGCACGAGACCCTTTCTGGTTAGCATCTAGAACTATCAGTTTCCCGTACATTATATACCGATACCAGGATAAGATCTGGTTGTCACATAATATGCCATACTGTCTAGAAACACGCTGCGTCATACATAGCATTCTCCAAGAAGGTACTATCTAGAAACGATTGACGTTATCCAGTTTCCGACTGAGATAACATTATGGAACTTTATTTTGCTAAGGCTGTTAACTACAACGCTGAGGTTCATACAATGACACTGACTTCTATCCTCGTGTTCTCCAGATCAACTCCGTGAGGCGACACTGGCTCTGAAGGACGCCAACCGGGAGCTGAACGAACTCCGCCAGATCCGCGCCCAACTGGAGATGGAACGCGACTCCCTCGCCAGCCAGCTCCGCGACACCGAGGAGGCATTGAGAGACGCCGAGGCTAAGCTCGCCGCAGCCCAGGCCGCCCTCAACCAGCTCCGCACCGAAATGGAAGCCAGACTCAGAGAGATGAACGAGGAGCTCGAGAACATCAGGTACGCAGAGCTATCTCATCCTAGTGTCATTCGAAACACCATAGAGTTACTTCCTTTTGGTGCATAACCTGACGTCGAGAACGTCAGGGATACATTTAATCAGCACAGGGTTGAGTAAGCCGCTTAGCTATACTGGTTCCCTGTCCCATCGGACATACGACCCTTGAGATACTAGCTAGTTTGGTAAACCGCTTTCAAGGCCTTGTGTCTTTGAACGCACCCCAGGTACGCAGAGCTATCTCGTAATCTTAGATAACCTGACGTCGGCCGGTGTTCTCGAAACTTCTGTTCATGTTAAGTTTTGAAGAGATCTGTTCTCACTAAGAAGTTCTTAGCTAAGAAGTTTCGAGAATACGGGCCAAGGCACAGACATGTATCTCTTCTTATTGTCATTCGAAACACCATCGTTCTGACGGTCGGAGGAAGACCGAGAAATGCCGAGTGCACTGGTGTATTTAACATTGATAGTATTTCTTATCTCCTTGTATTCTCGTCGTCGTCTGAAAACGTACTACTATACACGATGGGGTGAGAATGTAAAAATAGAATGAGACGTACGCTCCTCCGAAATAAACAATAAAACCATACGATCCTCATAAATACCGTATTGACATGTATGCAACAGCTATCAAAACAAGGAGCAGGTGACGTATTTGAGTAAGATCCAAACACATCACACGGACTCTATCGGAATGGCTCCAAAATTGCACTGGAGCCACACATCTACCGTAGGGGAAACAAAACATGGCTTATCGCTGGTACGGTTGCGTACACTTAGCTACATGTCATCTCGGCTCAGTCTATCATTATGAGATATCGTACAGACGTCATGCTGCGGTATCCAGATATCCCCACACCTGGGTCGGTCTCTTGAAGATGCCATTTCCGCGCCCTTTGGTATTTCTCTCAGTTTAGCATCAGTGCGTAAAGCAAAACAGTCGCTGGTTAAAATTGGATTCACTACAGTCTACTGGCAACATTTGTGTTGCTTTGGGTCAGATCAAGGTTGTGTCTTGCATTGGATATTTGGGCGTAGGCAGCAATTGTAATGGACACTACTAGGATGGTCTTCATCAGCGACCGAGAAGTGAAGTAAGCCTAGATTTAGATACATATATATATGTACTATATGATAGCGGATTTATTTGAGTATCCCTGTAGGCCCTATGCGCTGCGTATCGTATGTAGAACCACCATATATTATATAGTAAATACATAGGCCTACATGCAATAGAGTACTTTCCGTTAACCTACTATTGGATCGATTTGTATTATCATGTTGGAGGACTGCCGTGTCCTTACCGTTCTCCTTTAAGTTTATAGCAATCTGTTATATTGGGAATGCAGAACAGAGTTAAGAACACATGTGTATCGAGCAACCATATTTGCTATTTTCAAATTGATATAATTTTAGACATAATACTGAAAGCGTTGCTTTGTATGTCGACCATGTTGGATCATTCCTGCCCATCGATGAAATGTCTCGAACAAATCGATGTAACATCATCATCACTCGGCAATAGAGCTTTCCACAGCTATCCAACAACAAAAGAACGACAATAAATGGTATTAGGCCAAAACAAATAATATATAAGATGGCATGAGACTTGTCTTTACTAATACTCCCTCTCTCTTATCTCTCTCTCTCTCTCTCTCTCTCTCTCTCTCTCTCTCTCTCTCTCTCTCTCTCTCTCTCTCTCACACGCTCACACACACCTCCTCCAATCAAACCCTACCTTGCCAAAGCTCTATCTCCACCTGAATGATCACATTTCTGACTTCTCCCTCACGTTATTCATCCTCTACTCTACAGGAGGAGCAGCGCCCGCGCCATCGAGGAGCTCCAGCGCACCCTCATCGAGGTGGAGACCCGCTACAAGACCGAGATCACCCGCATGAAGAAGAAGTACGAGATGGACATCCGCGAGCTGGAAGGAGCTCTGGATAACGCCAACAAGGCCAACGCCGAGTACCTCAAGCAGATCCGCTCTCTGCAACAGAGAGTCAAGGTGGGTGTTGCTGCAAGAAGTAGTACCTGTCTATTGATAAAGGCTTAGTTTTGTAGCGCAAACAATTGCGCGCTCTGAAATAGTCACTAAGGTGGTTGTTGGTGTACGCCATCGATAAGGACTAGTACCTGTCTTATGATAAAATCATTGTTTTGTACCGCAAATAATTGCTTCACTCTGCAATAGTCACTGAGGTGGGTGTTGGTGCACGCCATCGATACGAACTAGTACCTGTCTATTAATACAGGTTTAGTCCCTTTGTAACATATACAGGGTAGATGTTGTTGAGCCCCACTATGATCTGTTTTGTGCGTGTATTCACGAAGTATATCCTGGTATTCTTCAAGCGCTCGCATACCCTTTGCATTAGGAATCTGGTGCCAGTATTCTTCCAGAGTTCCAATATTTAATAGAAACCTTCCTCACAAAATGTCTACCAACCCATAATGTATTCTGTCGAGTATTTACCTATTGTCTAACGTTTCAAATATGTTCATTTTCAGGAGCTTGAGGTCCTTCTCGACGAGGAGCGCCGTGCTGCCGATGACCTCAGAGGTCAGCTGACCCTGTCCGAGAGGAAGCGTGTGGCCTTGCAACAGGAAGTTGACGATGTCCGATCCCTGCTCGAAGCCGTAAGCTTTTTTTTAAAACACTATTTATTTGAAAAACTTCCGGGATTCACGAACATACAGCTTAATGGCTATCTGAACATGTCTCCCGTAAGCTAGCCCTATCTCAGGATGCCTCATTTACCCCCAGAGTATATCTCTTCTTTATCTCAGGCCATATTAACTGCAGGAGATGCCTACACATCAAGCAATCGTGAGGTACACTCAGATTACATTTCAGACTGAAATCAGTCTCATTAAAACTCGGGATCTGACACTGACGCTCAGATATTTAAACATGAGTCGGTTCTCAGTTGAGCCAAAGACTGTTCATAGTATATAAGCAGTGAATATTGAGATCTGATTTCAATGATATTTGACTGAAATAGAGCTTTACTCTGTAAATATGAATGTTAGTTTGGATGGGTTGGATTACATTAGTCAACATCCAGGGGGTTCTGCTATCTTTATCTGGTACAGCTAAGCCACTTAAGGCATCAATAAGGTCGGTGATGTATGGGAGCTTACGGTGGTACTAGCTGAACTGGTCTTTGAGGGAAGGAGGGGGAACTAAAAGTATAAAACGATTTTGTTAAATGTCATATTTGTTTCCAGGGGTGTAGTTAGGGTTGTTACTGTGGGTAAATCTGTGATGTTAATGTCTTCCTTTAAAAATGAAATTGGCTAAGAAACTGTTGTGGATTCGTCTGCATATAGGCTACAACGCCCCTAGCCCATGCATTTGCTTTCGAAGAAATAAATATTACAAAACAGACTTGATTTAAACATATTTTATTATACAAAAAGTACAAAGGATTGGTACAGACTTGCATTGCTATTGCAGTGATTTCGATATTTAATCATGTCCTTTCTTCACCCTCCAAGGCCGAGAGAGCTCGCAAGAACGCCGAGAACGAGCTGCACGAGGCTAGCACCCGCGTCTCCGAACTCACCATCCAAGTCACCTCCCTTTCCAACGACAAGCGCCGCATGGAGGCTGATATCAGTGCCATGCAGTCCGACCTCGAGGACTCCATCAACGGACAGAGGGCCGCTGAGGAGCGCGCCGAGAGGTTGCACAACGAGAACATGCGTCTGGCCGACGAACTGCGCCAGGAACAGGAGAACTACAAGAACGCCGAGAGTCTCCGCAAGCAGCTGGAGATCGAGATCCGCGAGATCACCGTCCGTCTGGAAGAGGCCGAGGCATTCGCCACCCGGGAAGGAAAGAGGATGGTTTCCAAACTCCAGGCTAGGGTGAGTCGATGTGTAGCACCGCCTGGTTATGATGGACACTGTTTCTGGGAGTCGTCCAGCTGGAGAACAGTTGAACAAACAATAACTAGCGTCATGATCGTTGTTAATAGCAGGATTATTGAACAGTTTGTAGTATTCCAACCGCAAACTAGTTGGAAACGCCTTCGTAATATTATAATATTATCACGATGATCGCAGGATTATTGGACTGTTTGTTTCTGATATTATTCCAACTGGAAAATAGTTCAAAACATCTTGTAGTCTCACGGTAAATATAAAACAATAAAATACAAAATACAAATGTAATAAGCGGGTATTCATACATCCACGGGAAATTGTTATCGTCGGATTATTCATTTTAAATTAAACATAAAAATAAGATAAAACAAGATAAAAACAATGCGTGACCTTCTCCTCTGGTACGTGTTTCAGATCAGAGATTTGGAGTCTGCATAAGATAAAATAAGATACAAACAAGGTGTGACCTTCACCTCTGGTACGTGTTTCAGATCAGAGACTTGGAGGCTGAGCTGGAGGCCGACCAGAGACGTGTTCGGGAGGCCACCGCCATGTGCAGGAAGCTGGAGCGCCAGTACAAGGAGATCCAGATGCAGACCGAAGACGACCGTAGAATACTGGCTGAGACCATTAGCATCAACGATCAGTTATCTATGAAAGTCAAGGCATACAAACGCCAGATCGAAGAGAGCGTACGTATTATTTCGTATAAGAGCATAAATGTTCTTCTTTCTTTTTTTAAAGACCATCGATAGGAGTCTTGAAAAAACAATAATCATTTTTAAAAATAAGTAAAATAAAATAATAATAGATTTGATGACATCTGGTTGCGAATCATAGTTGCAATATCCTTTATTGGAATTTATTTAGTTTTCTTACAAATGTGATGGCATATTTGGACACTAATTATGGTTACTGTAAATTAATTAAAATGACATTTGATGACATTTGGACACGAAGTATAACCTTCATTGGTGTTTATTTTGCGATTGCAGGAAGATGTCGCCAACCTCACCATGAACAAATACCGCAAGGCTCAGGTGTTGATTGATGAGGCCGAGCACAGGGCCGATATGGCTGAGAAGAACCTTACTTCCGTTAGACGATCACGTTCTATGTCCGTCTCGCGAGAGACCATAAGAGTCATTAGAGCATAAATGGTGCGTATGAATATCTGGAACTACTTTATTAAACATAATATCGGAATCGGAAGCACTTTGCGATCTGGAACTACTTTTTGTATTATAATATGGCAATCGGAAGTACATGCACGTTGCGACATCTCGGAATGAGATATACGCTTTTGAATGTTAGTCGGTGAAAAGATAGTTGATGGTTGGACAATCGGATCACCTAGAGTTATTTACCTTTTGGGAATGTTGGAATAAAGCGGAAATTACGAGTGTTCCGATTATAGTCGGTCCTCTATTATTTGAGAATACTATATAATACAAGTTGATTGAAGGACATCCTTCTTCCCTACGGATGTTGCGGGTTTCCTCCTACCCTAAACTGACAAGTCGTGATATATTAAATTAGTGAAATAACATAGAAAGCGACTCTAAACCCCACTTTAAAAAAAAATATATATATATAAAATAAATCGATAAGTATTGTACTATGCTGTTGTATTGACTTTTAAAAGTCGTAGAATATTGACGATTCTTTTTCTGTTTCAGAATTCGTCCAACTGTCCTGTAGAGGCCGACTGTACAAACGTTATATACAACCCTGTCCGTCTATCTGTGTAAATTTCTTTGATATTTAAGGCAACGCGTTGTGTTTTGCAAGCAACCGGCGTTTATGTTGCATGCGTCTGGACTTTACATAGAGGGGGCAATTTGTTGTCATGGGAAACTTGTTCCTTGCCACGTACGGTGATTGGTTCAAATATCTTGGCTCGGCGAGAAGAGGGCGTGTGACGTCACGGTAACATCCGGGCTCCTTGGAACATGCGACCGTGCGTGATCACGTGCAAGTTGTGCCACATGGCGGCGCTGCAGATGCCGAGTTCGACATGTGCACACTTTGCACGTGCATACAGTGTTCATTCTACCACACCAAGAGGTGTAATTATTCACAACATTTCCTAAGAAGATAGTGAAGATCATGTGACTTTTTATTGAGACCTCAGCAATGCACCCTCAGATTGCTGACATTTATTTTATTCATTGTAAAGTTCGTTTCAAGTGCAATATTAGTATTTAACTTATTATGTGTTATAAAAATAATTGTGATATTTATTGAAAAACATACGAAAAAGAATACTTTTAATGTCTTTTTCTCAGGATATTCAAATGGGCGGAGATTTTAATAAACAGGCAATTCGATTGGATTGTTAAGTTCTTGTACGCATGCGCGTGCTGCTGCAAAACAAAACCAACAAAAAAAAGATAGTACATCCTGATTGGCTACACTATGGAGACAACAACCAATCAATATTTGAGAGACTCGTTGGGCCACAGGTGTGCAACTATATAACACTGTACAATTTGTTTCGATACTTTTTTCTTGTTTCTGTTTTTATTTGAGAAGACGATTGTAACATACATGGTTAGTTCGACAACCCTTTGGATACTGTGGCTAGTGTCAAACAGCCAGTTTGCATTGAAAAAATCTCTCTATACATGTGTATGTACTATTCGCATCGTCAAATAAACGATCATTGAAGCTTTGCTAACAATATGCCTCCCTTCCTTATTTCACAGCAAGTCTACCGGTGAGGTGTTGCTGCCGTGAATATTAAATGGATAAATGAAATACTTCTCTATTACCTTGCAGCTGGAATATTTCAATAACAATAAATAACATGACCTGGGTATCGTTTCTCAAAGCTCTCGTATCTACTACGAGACCACAAGCACTCTCGAAGCGCCTTTCTTACGTGGGGATCGTAAACTTACGAGAGCGCTAGGGACTCATAGTGGATGAGAGCTTCAATAAATGAAACCTTTTCTACTTATCTATTCCGTTCGAGTGAGAGAACCGCAAGTGCAGACACAATACAACCATAGCTGTAGACTTTATGAACATGACCCTGTTCCATAGAGCGATCGTAGTACTACGAGGCTTGTAGTTCTATGTTAGCGTATTGTAAGGAGTTGACTCTCGTAGTGCTACGATCGTTCTTTGGTACAGGTACATTACCAGCTTACCTGGGTATCCTTTCACGAAGCTCTGTTATCATCACCTCTCTTTGCAGTGTACTAGCTATCGGTAAAGAGAGCGTTCCGGCCTCTTAGTGAATTTGAGAGCTTCTTGAAAAGATAGCCAGGTATCGAAATTGTGGTCCCATGATATTTTCCCCACATTCTCAAATATAATACAGTGGTAGCCTACACAGTATTAATTCACAAGACAACAGAACTGTTTTAAATTTCCTGAACCGGTTTAGCCTCCTAAAGTTTGGAGTTCCTAAAGTTATGACCCAGAAGGTATACGACTTGTGACATCGTCGTGAAACACCTACGACGTGATAACTTTTAGGACTGGTTTAGGAGTTCCCCAACTAGTTATGACACCGTCGTGAAACGGGGGCCAGTGTCCTAAACCAAACAGCCAGCATGCTACGAACATGTTGAGTACTCAGGTTCAGCAATCCCCATATAAAAGGTGAGCTTCAGCATCAAATCGTACACTGGTTTCGTAATCTCGGGGCCACGCAAACATACGGAGTTCTTGCAGGAAACAGCGTAAGTCGAAGGTAATCCTATCTCCAATCATACACTACACACCATTACTAAGGTTGGAGTTACATTTGTATATATTAAAAGGCATAATATCACATATAGTTACTTTGGACTAGTTCTTAGTTACAACTGCAAAATATACATTCACTTGACATAGATACCAGCTCATGTTTGTACTTACAAAAACGTTTCCACCGCCGTTTGGTACACATATCTACTGCAACCCACTTACTGATATGACAACCTGAATATGGTCGTATTGTTATTAATATTTGCTTCATTATATCAATGCAAGGGGACATAACTCAGTGGTACGACTTAAACATATAATACGCGAATACCTTCCAAATTACGATGAAATAAGACATAAACAAACGCACACAGGTTATATTAGTGTAACAGGGAATGCATGTGTTGCTTTTAGGATCATTGGTAATGCCTAGGCTTACATCTAACATCTTATTTCTACGATATTCAGACGAAAACCCACACTAACTAGACATCATGATCCTTACGAAACGGCGAAACTCCAATCTTACCGAATTTGAGTGGTGTAGTATATGTCTACGGTTGCAGATACATTTTGCTATATTATATCATACACTATTTAGAGTTGCTTTCTATATTTTTTCACTCACAGACTAATATGATTATCGATGAATGAGACCTCCTACTCCTTAACGCTGAAATTTGCAGTAGACATGCAAACACTTGATGATACAGAAAAGGCATCTCCCCCAGGGAAGATTAGAACTTCCAGCTATGCGTTGTTATAATTTGATTTAATCCTCAAATCAAACTCTTGTTAAACAAACATTCAACTAAAGCTGATTTTCATTAAACTTTGTGAAATTCATGAAATACCCACTCCACTCGAGGGTTTTCAACTACTAGTAATTTGGTCTTAGTGCTTAAAAATAGTACACTATCAAAACTATCGATAGTTGATGGTACTAACTATGGATGGAAATAATCGATAGTTCAAATTACTATCGATGCATTGCTATCGCGATCTATCGATAGTTTGATCCATTGTTACACGCCTACTATCTATCTATATACTGGGTAAGTACATATAATTATATAGATAGATATTATAATATGTTATTATAAGTATTCAAAGTACTGTGGTTCAAGTAACCAGAACCAAGATCATTTTATTTTATTTTGGGCCTAATATATACATATCATTTAATTTATATTGTAAATAGAAGCCTAGAACTAACATAGCCTAATACCTAGTCTTCTACAAATAGCAATAACTGCCTTAAACTGGTAGAGAATTTGAAATGAAGAACGATCATATAACTGCAAATATTTATTTCATTCATCACTGTCATCATCATCACTGTCATCCTCATTCTCATCCTCATCACTTTCGTCTTCATCCTCATCCTTTTTGTCTTGATCATCCTCAAGCCCTGAAAAGAAACTGTCTTTTTTCGAAGATTTCAACCGCTTGTTTTTATTAGATTTTTTGGCCTTTTTCCTTTCGTCAAACTTTATGTTTTCGAGTCCATCAATATTCCAGAACTTGATCATCTGGTCATGCGAGCAGCTCGCTAGCAACTTCCTGTCATGTGACAGACTCATGCTCTCTATTGGAAAGTTCTCGTGTTCACCAACCACACCTATGAATCGATTTGGTAAAATGTTCACAGCCCTGAAAACAGATGCATAATAATAATTAATAATAATAATAATAATAATAATAAAAATAATAATATTAATAATAATAATAATACCGGTAATAATAATAATAATAAAAATAAGAAGAAAAAAAAGTGTTTATTTATTTCTTATTTGGTGTTTAGAGCTGCTTTATATATCCATTCACCGACATCACTGCGAGCAATAGCTGGTACTGATAAGACCAAGGATGATAACTGCATTGCCACGCTACAGTCAACGCATCCTATCAATATTGCATCGAAAATGTAACTTTCACAAACATTGATGACCTATGGCCTATGGACTTAGAAAATGTTCTACCAAATTGCCATCAATGGACCCAGTGCAGTACCTTATAATGCCATCAATGGACCCAGTGCAGTACCTTATAATGCCATCAATGGACCCGGTACAGATGACATCGCTGGACACAGCCACTACGCAGTCTATGGACATTGGGTGTCCAGGGAACCGGTCGCTGATGTTGCCCCATTGGCCCCAGTTGAAGATATTGAGAACACCCTCACCAGTTCCACAGACGACCTTCCTTTGACCCTGATAAAGAAAAACAGTTTGACATCTGTAATAAAGTGGTGCAATAATATATACAAATGTGAGCTTTATGATAATAGTGCTGCTCGTTTATCACTTATCACATAGATTTTGTTGTCCGAGTACTCGGAGCATGATAATTTATAAATAGAACGCTGTGGATCGTTGTCGGAGTGTGTGGTGACGTCAAGAATTTATCCGATAACGAGGATAATACAATCGAAAACGCCCAAGCAGTCTAGCCGTCGGAAGTAATTGAAACGGGTGTGTCGGGCAAGACAAAAAAAGCGCAGCTAGAAGTACAGTAATGGAGGCCACCATTGCAGAAATCACACATAAGTACCTTGACGGCTGCCAAACTGAGAAGTTCAGAATCAAACAGCTCAGACTGAAGATCCATTCTCTTCCTGCGTATGTTGAAAGCTGTCAAAGTTCCATCACCACTGCAGAAAAAACAACAACAATACATTAAACAACAAAGAACAGATTCCTATTTCAAATTAGTAGTGTGAATATATAAACTGACCATGATATAGTAATATAATCTTCAAAGTGGCTTTATAGTTGCAAAATTCTTTTAAAATACGATTGTATATATATATGCTCAACTGAAATTGTACATGAGAATGTGTGAACAAAACTTTGTGAAATAGTTTCATAAATTTGGTCACTGGTTTCTAGAATGAACTTTGAGGATATTCCCTACCTCGTTGCCAGCAGAATTTTCTTATCATTGTCCATGATCATGTCACTAATGAAATCGTCATTTTCTTTGATCTCAAACGTACACGTTTTTGTCCGCATGTCCCACACCTGAAGAGAAAGCAACAGCAGAAACAGTGATAATCTCATCCAGACAACCTCTCTACAGAACTCCAGTGCTACGACTCTTGTAGTGGTACTATAACGTTCTATGGAGCATAGGATAGTACAAAAGCCTGGAGATAAATATTCTTAAATACAGTAAAAAACCTGTATTTGTGCTTTACGTCGCAGCAAGAATATTCACCCATATAATAGGAACTCCACAGTGAATAAACTGACATATATATATATTACCCACATCAGGAGACACGATCCAAAACATAATGAGTTATCTCCCTTAGATCAACGTTCCCAACAAATGTTCATTTCATATACAGTAGACCTTGCATATACCGGTCTCGCATAAACCGGACACTCGCATATAACGGACTGAATCTGAAGTCCTAGTCTCGCTAATTGCGGCATATGCGTATAACAGACTTTGCATATAACGGACAGAAATAGCCGGTCCCAATGAGTCCGCTATATTGCGAGGTCAACCTTAGTTTGATACTGATAGTTTCATTTTTAAAACCCACCTTTAGTGTGCCATCATCATCTCCTGTGGCGATGAAATTTTCATCTGAAACGACGAGACTGTATATGGCAGCTCTGGAAAAGCACAAAGATACAGTAAATATAAAAGATACAGTAAAAGATACAAGAAAGTTGTAAAAACATCTATCCAGGGCTCTAGACTTACAAGAATACTCAATGATAGATTACAAGAGTGGTGTGAACTTAACAATGTTATATATGAAAATCAAGGTGGTTTCAGAAAAGGATATGCAACAGTTGATAATGTTTTCACATTGCATGGAATGATTCGCAAATATTTATCTAAATCAGGTGGAAGATTTTATTGTTTCTTCATTGACTTTTCGAAGGCATTTGATTGTGTAAATCATCCTCAT
>JAVCKZ010049181.1:0-18309 GCA_034780755.1 Lepetodrilus elevatus
TAACTAATTGCTTTATCGTCGCAAATGGGTGAAAGATTCCCGCAGCGACGTTAAACTCCATATTCACTCACTCACTGGGTAACTAGCTACATTTCATGCATATCCCATTGGTTTACACTATTTTCAGACTTTAATACCCCTCTAGGCGCTGCAATTGACGTCATTACTTGGAATCGGGGCCAAGTCTATGTCTTATAATAACTAAAGACTAATAACTTACCTTCATTAAGAATGACATCCTTGAATTTGAGTGGTGTAGCTAACTGTACTGGTCCCACATTTTCTGTCAACGCTGCCGTGAATGCCACTCTCTTCTGTGCAGAATTTGTCCCGCTTCCTGAAGAAAAACATAAGCAAAATAATTCCTGTATTCACGGTTGTTGGCAAAGCATATTGTTTGTACGAGATGAACAACTATATTGAGAAAGATTATTTCTAATTAGAGCTGAATTTATAAAAAAAAAATGTAAACAAATTCCACTATGTAACCATGACACTAAACATTGTGTAAATTGGTTATGCAGTGGTGTTTATTAATCCTAGAGATCCCTGCTGGAGGCAACTCAACCAACTGGAGATGCCCTAAAGAGGAGTGCCTGTGCCTAATCCAGCAGGGAGAGGGTTAAAGGAATATCAATACTTGTTTTAACAAGTACGCAATAAAATATATACTTTTCATTGTTACATATTTATTCACACATTATATTAACAGTTATTATTCTGTATTATGATGTATTTATGATGTTGTTGTTATTATTATTAACAATTTATGAACAATTATTTTATAAACATTGTTGGGGCCCCTGATTATGAAACCTTTAGTACAATTTCATGCTCATGCTCAAATTTTCTATGGGAATTTGTGAACAAAACCATGAGCTTTATAACCTAAAAGTTTTATAATTTCGGGGGCAGATAATAATGTGCGATTGTTAACGTTGTTTATGTTGTAATTCGCAAGCTCAACCGAACATAAAATATTTACAAACATTGAACAAACACTCAATTGTACAGCGTCCACGCCGTCTCAAGATTTCTGCTGAGGACAAGTGCGGATTTCCAGACAGATATGTGCGATTGTTAACGTATGATTATTAACGGTTGTTTTTCTAAGTGACATAAGTGATATTTCTTCTCATTGTTGAGGCGCTAGTACCGTGAACAATTCTGAAAGTGAATGATAATCCCCCCCTGATGTGAAGTAAACACAGTCGCCGAGAATGTTCACCGTCACCGCGGAATGTGAAGTATTTGGTTTGAGAGTTATATAATGACCCATTTACAAGCATGTCTGAAACATGACAACATTATGCAAAATATAGCAGACATGCATTAAAATTTGAATTTTGGTGTTTTTATGCCATTACATTTTATGTAGTCAGTCAACATATGGTATACAGGGGTTGGAACGTAAAGATTGTTGGGATTGAAAATGGCACAAATTGTATTAAAATAAAAATAATAAAAAATAAAAAGACCGAATAGGATATCTTTACAAAGCTGTCGGAGAATAATTGTTTACCAAACCAAACAGGAGAACAAAATACTACACACTCTTATCTGGTGTAAATTCTGAAACTCGGTTGTGTGCACATCTTTATGTAATATTTATGATATCTCTCAAATTTATTGAGGCAACTTGCCAAACCACTTTGAGTATGAGTACTGACACTGACAGCAAATCAGACAGAATTATTGTCACCTTTTTAAGTACCATTCTTCCACATCAACAGACATTGAAATATCTCACCTACTTGTACAAATATTCATCTTACAATCTTTTACGACTAAACAATTTTTTAGTTTTACAAGCGTCATTACACGACCCTGCCCATAAATTGCTACAGAAACATTCTAAAGTGGACTTAAATGGATCACGGCGAGTATCTTTAACACTATCCAGCACTTCACAATGTTGCTATCTCATCCGTCATTGTAGAAGTATACACAGTACCACCATTGCAAAATTGCACGGAATGTCTCACAGTAGGTAGAAAAAAAAACCTGAGGTAAAATTACATATCGGGATAAAGGAAGATGTTTGAGGCCCGACGTCCCACCTGGTGTGTCCAATACACGCGCTGACAGTACCCGTGGTCGCCTATAGATGGCAGCACAGAAGCTGTGGTCGTTGGAGCCTAGCCTATCATAGCACTACAATACATATATAACACACTCGCCCTCATCATTCATTGGTAGGCAGACAGGCGATAATCTCCGGGTGTTTGTTCTGGGTGTTAAATCATGCTTCAGGGATTTAAGGGGTAGTTGGTGTGTATTAACGTATTCACTTTAAATTAGGGTGGATTCACAATCTGGTAAACGACAGATGTGTTGAAAAGAGGGTTTTCTTGATCGCATGTGTGAGCATGTTATTGTATTTTAATGAGAAATCACAGGTATTTTAAAAGTGTTAATTAATTACAAAATTGATTCAATTCATTTATATCTTCAAAAGTAATTTATATTTTAGTTAAATATTTGGTTAATTTTTTCATTTATCGAGATTCAATTAAAACTCTCAGCTGTTTTATGTTCTATTACTATTAATATAGTATTACCAGTATTTTTTTTAAAAGAAGAGAGAAACATATTTAAAACAGTGCTTTGGTAATGGAAAAATACACCTATGGTAAATTTGTTATTTTAGTGATCTATTGGTGCTTATTTTTACATTTCTTTGTATATTTAAGTTAACATGTACATAATCCTCCAAGTATAAATGTAATAAAAGTAAGGATTGAGTTACCATTTAGGATACAAATCTGCAATAATAAGCTCACTCTACAAACTTCATAAACCAGTACGTTATTTGCTCAATGATTCAACCCCTTTGTAATCGTGGTAATATTTTAAGCCAGGGATTTTCTTTTCTTTACGTTATAGACTGTTGTACATGAAGTGCTGAAACATGGCTAGGGCGATATGTGTACACAAACCAAGTTTATGTAAATGTTATCACCTGCCTACTGTACAGAGACTTATCATGTCCTCGTCATAACAAAAATGAATATAGTATAATACTTGTAAGAAACTAGCCCTGATAGCTTTACTTGGACAATGGACATTTTATTGTTCTGTTCTGACAAGAGGACTACACGTGTGATATATTTTTCATAATGTTACAAAGTAACACCCTGTAGCTCACTAAAACGTTTCAAAATAGAATGTATTTCTTTCTTTTGATATGAGGATAACACTGACTTCAATAAACACGACATTCCTATACGGAACAGTACGAGGTAATCATATCTTCCAGCTTAGAATAGAGTATGGCTACAGTTGAATTTAAGTTTCCTTAAGGTTAAATCATTTTGTACGGGAGATGATTAACTTATGTTTTTTTCCTACTTGACATATTTCTGAAATACACCATATAATGTTTCATTACATGAATTGTGAAAAAGCAATATTTGTTATCAAAGTTATTTTGGGCCACTTTTAAAGATGTTAGAATTTTCTAGCATTCCTAATGGAAGCATCTCAAAGTGCATTTCAAAGATGATCAAATACAAGTAAATGCTAAATTTAGGAAGTTGAAATATTCATTTATATAAATTTGAATTTTTAAGAACATTCAAAGATTATCAAATAAATGGTAAATTTAGGAAGTTGAAATATACATTTCTTTAAATTTAAATTTTCAATTGAATTTATAAATAAATGATGAGTTTCCTAGTAGTTATTGCGATATATTCTGCCCATGATGCTTGACATTATACATAGACTTGGCCAATCTTGTTTGCTATTTTTTCAAAGATTTAAGCACCAATTATCTGGAATCTCCTCACCTATGGGTGTGACGTAAAACAATAATTCACGCATTCTTGAATCTAGTGCAATGCTGATTACAACACTACTAATGTTCACTGTGGTTACCATGGTTACAACTTACCAGGCACCCCAGGTTCCCCCTTCTTCCCAGAAGTTCCCGGTAATCCTGGTCGTCCCAGAGATCCGTCCTTCCCGGTCCTCCCTGGTGACCCCGGTCGTCCGTGACGACCCGGCGGTCCCATGGGTCCTGGTGGTCCTCGAATTCCTGTGCTGCCCGGGAATCCCCGTATCCCGGTCGGACCGCGATCCCCCTTCGGACTTCGCTGGTATCCTGTCCTGGATCCGTGAATCCCCGAGGTTCCGGGTTCCCCTTTCGATCCCCGCATTCCGGACAGACCGGCTGGTCCCACCTCACCTCGGTCCCCCTTTTCTCCTTTGCTGCCTTTTGAGATTGGCGCCCGGAGTTCCTGCGGTTTGTGTCCGCCACGGTACTGCGTGTTGGAGTCCCGCCGGAATTTGTTGTCCGCGGTTCCGCGGAGTGCCCTGCGAGCGTGTTGGTTCCTGGAACCGCGATTGAATATGATGTTATCGCAGTCGCATTTGCACTGACTGCTGTCACATGTCCCTGGTTCTCCCTTCGCCCCCTGCACTATCGGCATTGCCATGGGTATCACCGGCATGTAGTTCACATTTTGTCCGTTTTGCGTTGGAAACTGCCAATTTACGGATTCGTGATCTTTCTTGCATTCTTTCGAAGTCTCATCTCCATTGGAGAAAGAAACCAATAAAGTCACTGCCACAATGTTCAAACAAATCATTTTGGAAAATTAGTAAAACAGATCCACACTTTTCATTCACAATTCTGTTTAATCCACGTGCAGGGTCTAAACTGAAGGTGTCGTCATAACGTAATGTTAATATTACCTGCCATATGTACTGGTGTATACATTGAGGCTGGAGTGCTAGGGAGGTATGAGAGTTTAGTCGGTGTCTACTATAGCTAGGCCCAGCTGTCAGTTAGACCCAATACCGCCTCACTGGCTATGCCTGCCCTCCTTCCTTCCACCCCTCCTAGACCTGTGTTGGTCATAACACCTCCTGCTTTCTTCACTATGGCGAGGCTCCACATGGGGTGCCATATTAAACGTGTACATTTCATTCACCAAGGAATTGGATTAATACTAAAATATGTGCGTTTCTTTCGGAAAGAATTGGATTAATATTAAAATATGTGCGTTTCTTTCAGGAAATAATTGGATTAATATTAAAATATGTGCGTTTCTTTCAGGCAAGAAATGGATTAATATTAAAAGCCTGTGTTTGTGTTTTGATAGTAGCGGGTGTACTGCAGGGGTGTTGTTTGTTTCTCTGCGTGTTCTCAGATTGCTCGTATTGTTGGCTGGAAATTGTTTTGTGGTCTATTTCTGTCCATTAAGTGAAATTGACTCCTTATTTCAAGTAAAGGAATCTTGGAAGGAATTTCTTTCATTTGATAGTTCATGTATTTGGATATCGGTATGGATGTATTCGGTTAAATGTTGATACACTTTGTTTTTAAGGATTGAATGGACTTGATATCTGTTTGAGGATATTCATTGAGTCAATGGTATTTATGAAACCATTGTGAAATATTGAAGAGAATCACTTTGTTATTCAAAACTATGAATATGAAGGTTTCCTTTTCCTATCTTATTATTATTAAATTTGAATGAATTAAAAACATTTTTTCACACATTATTTAACCAATTTTTTAATGTTTAAACATTATTTATTTAATGTTTTTAGCTTTATTTGCCAGTGAAAATGACTATACATCATACATGTTGAAAGTGTTACGATAGATACCGCTGATACACTAAATCACACACATAATTCTTCAATGGTCCGTTTCTTTTTTCATCCTTTCTTATACCTGTGGATCTGTTTTAATCCTAGGAAGTTATTTATTTGGTTGTACGTGAACTTGTGTATACATCTGCTGCACTCGGCTGCACATCTGGTCTCACTGGCAGATATTTGCTGGAAGTTTGAGATTTCCTGGTGTAAATAATGCTGGATAGTTCTCGGAAGCTGCGTTTGCTTAGTTCCTGGCATGCAGCAATAACTCCCAGATATTAACAGCATATTTCTCCGAGGTTAATCTACACCTGACCTTACAGTGCGACTTCCCTGAACTCCATAATCACTCACTCCTATTGGAATAATGACTTGTGAATTAGAAGTTGATGATGGGCTCTTAGTCGTGTTCATGGTGGTCCAGAAGATTTTACTTTATATTAATTATAATATGTTGTTGTGGAAAAACATTTGGGGAATGGGAGGGACAGAGTAGGATGGAGTGGTTGGTAATGTGTTAGATACAAAATCTGGTGGTCTGAGTTTAAATCTCACTTTGGTGTTAGAAGCTGAGTGTTACCTTTTGTTTGGAAAACCAGTCTGGGAAAAGGGCATATTTAACCCAATACCTGCTGGATAGGCACATATATTGCTCTTTAGGGCTTTGAGTATCATCTAGACTTATTAAAGTCTGGAAAATCACATAATTCTGAACTATTGGAGCTGATCCTAATATAAGTTGATCCTGACCAATCGCAGTGAATCATAAATTCAGCTCCCAGCATGCTCAGCATGTGTCCAAGCAGTGACTCGTTCGTCGATCCCTGATATTTTGACAAGACAGCAGCTTTAGTCCTAACTGTCGCGTTCTTGACCGTAACTCATTAGCATGCGATATGAAAACATGCTTTGCTGTTGGTTCACTGGACCGCGATGTTATTCTCCGCGTATACGACACCCCGCGAAGATTTCCCGCTGTGTCTGAGATGTGGCGCATGTAGGAATTCCTTTCTGTTCACTGGACAGTAAAATTATGTTTTTATAAAGCATTGCCCTCTATAAAACACACATCCTAGCTTTAATCCTAGCCGTTGATTCTGGGCATTAAACACCTAGTCGGGAGGAAATACGAACCCTGTCTTAGGGCCTTTCATGTCTCGTTAAAAAACACCTATGTTGGTGAACAGATAGGGGTTAAAGTGTTATGGCCTGTGAGAGATTGACTGCATGAGCTATTATTAATGCTTCTTTGAAATATGTTGATAAAAAAACATTGTGATGGGAATTTAATGATGTGCTATGCTTTAACATTGTTCGTGTTTCTACTCTTAAAAATGGCTGTTTAAGGCCCTGATCAGATAATGATTGGGAACTATTATTTTTGTATAGATGGCTCAGTGATAATATAATTATTTTCTTTTAAATTTGTAATTATAATTTCCTAAAGTAAAATAAATATTCATTTTTACTGACTGCAATATTTATGAATTTATTTTAAAATTAGTAATAGTCAATTTGAGATATTTAATATTTACTTGATGAATCTACCGGTAGTAATATTGTCATAATGATAATGAGAATTGCAAATTTCTTTCCCAAAATTACGAAACTTTGAGTACGATTTCATGCATTACAGGTTTTTTTAAGTAGAGGTAAAACTAAGCTCCCAGTAGGGAAAGGGTTAAGCTAAAATTTTATGTTTGGATTTATGAACAAATGAGTTAAGCATGAAATCGTACTCAAAAAGGTTTTGCAATCTTGGGTGCCAAAGTTGAGTTAATATCGATGTAAAATATGCATACAAAGGATGCTCAAAAAGGTTTTGCAATCTTGGGTGCCAAAGTTGAGTTAATATCGATGTAAAATATGCATACAAAGGAAAGCAAGAACTACTGGCTGTAACATGTCTGATTACCTACAATCTTGGGCAGGAAGACTCTGAGGCAGAGCTGTGTGTAAGCCGAGAGTTGAGGGTCACTGTTGTCTTTGATAATAACATTAAAACGTCCCTGCCGAGGGGTACAAAGAGACCTGTTGTTCTAGGAAACACAGAAAACACCCTGAAACCCCTCAATTAATTCCACCTTGTACTATCAGGAATCCAAGCCGTCCTCACAGAAGATAATTGTTTTATTGTTGAGTTAGTATTCTTCCAATTCCCTTATTTCTTTTACGGTTAATTGTAGGATGATTTGGTCTCGTTATATGATTAGGAATTTTGTGGTTAATTAACCACGTTAACATTAAATGATGATACCGCTAATTTTGCCCTTTAAATGCTGAGTTTTGCGATAACGCTGTTGGGTGGTTGTTCAAGTAGACATGTAATGATTAATCAGTTTCCGTGGTCTATCAGTGTTTTCTCCACTGACTTATCTCTCTTTGGCTCAGCAAACTAAGTTGATTGTTCCTCTTCAGGATGCATTCATGTGATAAGAAAGAAAATCTTTTTTCGGACTTTCTCACAGTTGCGGAAAAGAATGTTTCTGCGGATGTCAGATTCGTAGTAGCGACCCACATGTAGACAGATGAACGCAGCCGAACATTTAAAAAAATAGATTCCTTTCCGCTAATCTCCCTTCATTGCAAACCACATGTCGAGGTGAGGGATAGTTGTGTGCCAAACAGTACAAACCGAGGGATGCTAGCTTCCCAAAGGCTTGTTTTCATTTCCGATACTGCGGTCTTGTGATTACAATGAAAGTATGTTGTTTGCACATCACTGAAATTGTTCAAGTCAGCAACAGGTGGATTCCAGTCAGAACTAGTTGTTGGAGATTGGTATCGACTAGAACAAAGAGAGTTAGTTCTTAGGAAAGGTGTATCTAAAATGTTTCCGTGCACTGGTTTGACATAGGGTGGCAGGATCAGTCTTCTCGGATTATTTAAACAGTATCCACGGCAAATACAGGCCATTCTCCTGGAATATATCAGCGTGTGATCGATACTCTTTATGTGGTTTTAAAATAAATGGCTGAAATCTAATTTGAATTGATTGTATATTGATGAGAGATAAATAATAAGATAATATAGTCTCTTATCACAATATTAATCTTCTGGTCATCGTCTCTTGAAGCTCTCATATCCACAACGAGACTACAGAGCTCTCATTAGTGTACGATCGCCATGTATTAGAGATCACTACGACAGTACTTATGGTCTCGTAGTGGATGTGAAAGCTTTGAAGAATGATACCCTGCCTCGCAGAGGCATTTAACTCTCTCCATGCTGTAGTCAACCAGAGATGCCCTAAAGAGGAGCTGTTGTGCCTAATCCACCAGGGAAAGGGTTAACAATGCCTTAGTCCTCATCAAAAGTTTTGGAGAACCTGTTATAAATAATTAAAAAAAAATATTACCATTTTCTTTTGCATGTAGACAATCTAAAATAACAAATAAAATAATTGTCTCTGCCTTGCAAGGACTAACACAGCAAGCAGCTATTTAGATTTAACCTTTGGGGAGGAGGTGGTTAAAGCAAACAAATTCTGCATGGCCCCAGGTGATCTTTCTAAGCATCTGTAGATAGGTCAGACTTCTGATTTGAGGGATAACCTGGTGTGAGGGCCATGCCATGCCAATTCAACCTGCAGAGATCAGCTGTTGATGGGGAGGGGGTGGAGAATGGGGGGTTGAGTGGGGTCAGAGTTGAGTACGTAAGTACAAACACTACCTGTCTGTATACTTCCATTTAATTGGCACCGGCACCAATGTACAAGGTATTAAGTCTAAATTTAGCATCACTGATCTCTTTTTCCTATACCAACTTGTTGACATATCAGAGGGTACTAATATGAAAAGCTATTAAATTTATTTGGAAATGGTTTAATGTACGGTTGCCGCTGTGAGGTATTGGTTTAAGTTCATATGAGAGTGTCATCACTCAATGGTATACCTACCTAATTGAATAAAATTCAGAGGTTTTCCAAAGAAATAAGGAAATGGTTGGCATTTAGTTATAGGTGTAATATGCAAGTATTATGTGCATGTAAGAAAAATAATATACAAAAACAGTTTAGATATAATTTGCAGGTTTCTATTTTGATTTGTCCATGCACTTGTATGGTAATTGAGTTATATTTGTTGTCCTCGATTAATGGTAAAAAGCTACAATTTTTCTTTAAATTTGATCCAATTTGACCAGTTCTTTTAGCACCCAGTACCCCCAAGGAGAGGGTTAACAATCGAAATGGGTGTGTCATTGTTAGTTTCTGCCAATGACTTGGGAACTATTGTTACAAGCTTTCTTGTGACGTGTTGGAAACTTAAACATTTTAGTATACATATTTTCAATATACCCAAGCAATGACTATCTATCTCACCAGACAAATGATTGTGATTGCTTTACTTGTCACTTGGAAGAAGAAAGTTGAGGAGAACATTAACACTTTCCCTGATGGATTAGGCATTGCTGGTTGCCTTCAGCATGGAGAGGGTTAATGCAATGGACTGGCGTGTTTGACTGAGCCAGAAGTGTCAATAAAAATGTGATAATTGTTAAAAATATTAGTAAATCCACTTTTGTTTTCCAGAGCGGAGTTTACTGGATTCTCTCCCCTTCCATGCCCAGTGTCCAGAGGAAGAGGTGGAACTGGTGAAATTCCTGTACGAAAATACACTGAAAAAGGTGAATATAGAAAGACAAAGTATAGTTTATACTGGGGCAATGCACTTATTATCATTCTTGATCTGTCGGTACCAGCTATTGCTTGCAGTAAATAGCTTGCAGATTTACTGCAACATTCAGTGAGTGAGTGAGTGAATATGGAGTTTAACGTTGCTGCGGGAATCTTTCACCCATTTGCGACGATTGCAACATTCAGTGCTATGGATGTTGCAGGTTTCCTTCTGCCATAATCTGACGAGCCATGATATAAATGAAAGAATTCAGTACCAGCCAGCACTATGGATGTTGTTGTTATCCTCCTGCCCTAAACTTACTAGCTGTGATATAAGTGAAATAATCTTTGAAAGTGGTTCTAAACCCCAATTATAAAAATAATAATAATTTAAAAATAGAAATAAAATAATCTTGAAATTGCATCTAAACCCCAATTAAAATACAAAACCCAACAAAAACAAGCTGCACATGCAAATGAACTGCAATGTTGTCCATGTTTTAACACCATCATGTCTGCCTGTGTTACAGTATAGCAAACCTGGTGATATCAGCCTGCCCACTTCTTTAGAATGTCTCAACGAGAACCTGGACATCGTCGTCAACCTCGCCGAGCGCCACTACTACAATTGTGACTTCCGCGAGTGTTTCTCCATCACTACACTGTACGTCTTTTGTGCTGAGGGAGAGTTCATTATTGTTTGGCAGAAAATGCATTGACACCCTTGGTATCATTTCTCGAAGATCTCATATCTACTACGAGACCATAAGGACTCTAATACATGGGGATCGTGCACTTACGAGAGTGCTATGGTCTCATAGATATGAGAACTTCGAGAAATAATACCCTGTTTGATAGATTATCGCAGTAAATACTTTCTGGAATGGCAAACAAACAAAATACTTCAATGTCATATATTTTACTATCTATTTAACCAAAATAAAAATTAAATAATTAAATATTTTGCACCATTAATTACAGAATCTGTTTATATTGCTACCACTAAATATTTTGGAGTACCTGTAAGTATTATGTATTTTTGATGTCTTTCCATCATTGTTGTTTTGGTTTTTTTCCAGAGTTTTACATAAAGATCCCTATAATAGCAAATGTCTCCCACTACATATAGCTGTTTTAGTCGAACTTAAAAAAGCAACTGGTAAGATTTTTGTTAATAACTCTTGTGCTGTTACATTTCATATAAATATTTCTTAGATACAAAAACATTATTCTAATTGAAAATAGTTAAAAACCTTGTAAAAGAACAAGAATGTTCCTGTTTATAACTAATTTCCTTTTCTATTTCAGCGTTATTTTATATAGCCCATAAACTAGTTGAGTTTTATCCAACAAAACCAGTAAGTAGTATTCTAGTGACATATTTATGACAAACAATGATCTATCAGGTCGATTTCTTGTACACACTCAGTTACATCATAGAGAAAATCTAACATCAAAGCAGTTATCATATAACGTTGGGGCGAGTCCAACTGACATTCATTAGTAGCCTAGACTTACAACTATTACTATTAGCATTTAACACATTATTAAATTCTTTGATCTGATTGGTTAATATGATCTTGATAATATCCTGCAGTGTTAGAAATTAAGAAAATAATTAAGGGGTCATTTTCCATAGGCCCAATGTTAATGGTGGTCAAATCTGTAATTCGCAGGGTGAGTGAATATGGAGTTTAACGTCGCTGCGGGAATTTTTCACTCATTTGCGACGAGTAATTTGCAGGGGGTCCCACAGATATCTTTAACATTGCAGATTTTCAAATGACCCCAGGACCCCATATTAATTTGAACACTATCCTGTATACCCTAATTGAGTAACAAGAGAGAGAAATAAGCATTTTAATACTCCTGCTGAGAAATATATACCCTGTCATGTGCTCATGCAGTGTTAGTGGTCCATATTGTTTTATGACAGTCACCTCCGTCTCCTGGGACTTAGCCTGTTAGATATTGCGATCATGTTTCCAATAAATGACAACTGGTATTAATGTTTAAGAAATTTTTTAATTCTTATATATAGTATAAATTGCAATCAGATTGAAACATGTCATCAAGATAGATTTGTTTTAGTAGTATTTATGTTTTATGTATCCCGGGTGATAAATTCATACACAGGATTAATAATTATGTCCCTCGTAATTCTTCTACAACTGTTAATTAGTTTACAATTCATATTGAAACGTCATCAAGATAAATTTTGTTTTAGTAATATTTCTGTTTTTATGTGTCCCGGCTGATAAATTCATAAACAGGATGCATAGTAAGGCATAATTATATCCTTCGTAATAGTCTACAACTTATATTATGGCCCCTCTCTCTGCATTTGTTCTTGGAAATGTTATTTGTGAATGCATAATTTAAACAGTATATATAACAATAATGATAAGTGTCCATTTATAATGCACCAAATTCTATACCACATTGAACAAGTTCATATTCATAGCACTTACATTCTTACCCCATTAAATGGAACTGTGTGCACTAATTTTCCCTTCTCCACTCCCTAGGGAGTATATGGAGACACTATGTTGAATGTTGCTGTACTGCTGTAGGTATCTTGGTTTGCTGTGGGATGCTACTACCTGCTGACGGGTAAAAGTGAACCAGCCAGGAGATATCTCAGGTACGGTTAGAGTAATAATAATAATAATAATAATAATATTAATAAATAATAATAATAATAATAATAATAATGTGAATATGTATATTACGCCAAATGTTTACATAGTAGGTACAGGGGCGGGTGGTAGCCACGGCATCAATGTTAGTGAAAGTTACATTTCTGATGTGATCATGATAGGATGCGCTGTCTGTACCATGGCAATGCAGTTATCAGTCAAATTTCTTCAACATTCAGGGCTACGGATGTTGTAGGTTATCACATCTTCTCTTAACACTTGTTAATGTCATGATATGAACATAATATTAATGCTAACAGGTAGAGCACACTTTGACAAGCCATGATATAAGCGAACGGATCTTGAAAGCTGCTCTAAGCGCTAATCTAAAGAAAAGGGATAATTTTGGCATCTCCTCTCCTCTCTCCACTCTCCTCACAGATGTAATTTTATGAAATGACATGTTTTTCTTCCGTTCCAGTTTCGCTCTGTATGACATAAATCAACAGCAGAAAGTTTTAGTTTCGCTCTGTATGACTAAAACTTTCTGCTGTTGATTTATGTTCTCTTCATCTCTTCTCTTCTTTTCTGATGACTTGATTGATTGATGGATTGATGTGTTCTCCAGTAAAGCTACGACACTGGACAGAGCCTACGGTCCAGCCTGGCTGGCGTTCGGACACTCGTTTGCTGCTGACAATGAACACGACCAGGCCATGGCGGCTTATTTTACTGCTTCACAGATCATGAAAGGGTTTGTACTGTTGTGTTATATTAGAGCTTGTATTACTGGTACCGTATATGGAATACTATAAAGTGTTCAAATTAATAAAAACATAATTATTTTAAATTGCAATGCAATCTTATACATTTTAATCATTAAAAATAATTTCAGAACTTCAATAGTCTATGAAGAGTTTTCTCCCTTTATGAAGTATTCCCAATGCATAAAGCCGTTTCAATTTTTGGTTTGTGCGCTTAGGTTGCACATGCCATTAAAAACATCAGTTATATTTATATATATATTTTTCTTTCTGTTTTATATACTTGCAGTGAAAGGTTGCTTCTATACCAGCACCTAACAACATTGTCCAAAATGTTACCGTATTCAATGTTTATCTGCCGAGACTGGAATGTCTGAATGAGAAAAAAAAGAAAAAGATATACACATTGATATAGCGCAAATATAATGTGTCCACTGCACCTGTTTTCAGATGCCACTTACCAGTGTTATATATCGGCTTGGAGTACGGGCTGACCAATAACGCCAAACTGGCGGAAAAGTTCTTCAGCCAAGCTCTGAGTATCGCACCCGAGGACCCGTTTGTGCTGCACGAGATGGGAGTCATCGCCTACCAGAATAGCGAGTCAGTGTCTTTGAGAAAATAAAAACATATAAATGGTCCTAAAACCTTTTTGAGTACAATTTCATGCTCAAGACAAATGTTTACTAGTTGCCTTTGTCATGGCCCCAAGATTAAAAACCTTTTTTGAGTACAATTTCATGCTCAAGACAAATTTTACTTGGGTATTTGTGAACAAAACTTTTGAGATATTTTTTCCAGTCCAACAAATGTGTTCATAATTCAAAGTATTCTAGCTATATTATATTCCCAAGAATTTTCACCAGTCCTATGTCAAATTTGGTCAAAACCAGTAGTCTCATATTAAATGTTTTGAAAAAGATGGTGGACAATGGAGATAATTTAGGACAACATTACTGTAGTAACAGGTATGTGTGTGTTTGTATATGTGTGTGCGTGCATAACTTTTATGAAAATGGCTGACAGGTTCTATCTGCTTTGTTGTCAGTCTGGAAGATGCAGAACAATATTTCAAGGAAGCCCTGAAGAAGGTCCAAGCCATCAGTAAACAGATGAAGGCTGAGAAATGGGAACCCCTTCTAAATAATCTGGGACATGTTTGTCGGAAGAGGAAGTGAGTTTGAAATCATGCTATGTTAAAAAATCAGTTAAAAAAAATCGTGGAATATGTGGATTTTCCGCAAATACGATTTAATAAAATAAAATAAAAATTCAAAATCTGAACTCCGCCCCAGATGTGTTCAACTATCTTGGTCAGTTGTATAAACAAGGATTTGATCAGGCAGGGTTTCAGTAAAGAACATTGAACATTTCAAGCAATCTGTGGATGTCTGTTGACAGGAAGTACGAGGAAGCGCTTGAGTACCACAAGCAGGCGGAGATGATCTGTCCCCAGAACCCCGCTACCTACTCCGCCATCGGATACGTGTACGCGCTGATGGGCGACAACATGAAGGCCGTCGACTACTTCCACCGCGCCCTCGGCATCCGCAGAGACGACGCCTTCTCCACCACCATGCTGGGCTACGTCATTGAGGCGCTCATGCTCGACCTGTCGCCGTGCGAAGGTAAGGAGATGACTGCCATCCGTCCGCTTGCTAAGTGATAAAGAATGAATGAATTAATGCTTTTCATCGTGGCTGGACAGTAAGGATTGTCTGCCTGGCTGGGAGGGGTGTTATCCACAGGTGGACAAGTGAAATATGCCAAGCCAGTAATCTACAGGGCAAGTAGTTTCATGTACAATCGTCGCAAATGAGTGAAAGTGCCTCCAAAAGTGAATGTAGAGCCCTATAGGTCCTAGGAGGAAACCCATATGCCAAGAGATGAAATAAATAGAAGCTAGTTATATTATTTACTTGTCGATATGGGTTTCATCGCAAATGGGTGAAAGATTCCCGTAGCGACGTTAAACTCCATATTCACTCACTCGATAAGGGTTGTATGGTAGCACAATGATAGATCAACTGGTTTTGAAGCCAGAGCTCCTGCGTTCGAACCCATGTCATGGATCCGACATCAATCTTCATAGAAGTTATGTGTGGGAGAAAGGACTGGTATCTGTCCATTACTGGGAGGTAATGGACACGAGGCCACAACTAAGCATCTGCCAGTTTCACGTGTGTTCTTTCTAGCTTGTTTCAATGTTTTGGCTTTATTTTCAGGTGGTGAGGACGAAGTGCCAAAGTTCGAAAACACCAAGTTCTCGCTCATGACCACCCCTATAGCCTCCAACTCCAAAACAGAGATGTCTCTGCCCACCATTTCTCCGCCGATCCAGATCATGTCCGAGAGCGGCCTCCACACCATCGACGACGTGGATACGACGCCAAACCACAGCATGGCCGACAGCAGTGGGCTGGCAATAGACGAGGTGGAAATGGACGCCAGCAACTGAAGTGAAAGTGAACCATCGTGATAAACTGCCACTCTGCTGACTAGACTCTTGCACCGACTTGTTTACTGTATGTACCCAGTGTACAGACAATGGGAAGCAGGACGTGTTGGTCAAGGAAGTTCAAGGGGCCTATTCTCGAAACGTTCTTGCGAACTTCTTAGCCCAAGAACAGTTCTTAATAATTATTATTGTATGGCTACAAGCTGTTCTAATCTTAGGCTAAGAAGTTTGTAAGAATGTTTTGAGAATAGGCCCCCAGATATTGATTCGGATGAACATTTTTATTTACATGGAAAATGTAAAACTCTTGCAATACCAAACTGCCATATTGTAGTAATACCTACTGTATATCATTAAGAACTAGTTTTAACTCTCTCCACACTGAAGGCAACTGGAGATGCCCCAAACAGCAGCACCTGTGCCCAATCTGGCAGGAAGATGGTCAAGCTGACAATAGGATTCTCATTCTATTTCAAAACTGGGGTTAGCAAAATTTTCCATCCTGGGAGCTTACTGAAAAAGAATGGAGTTTGTATTACTGGTTGTGCTAGGCTCTTGTCCTGTTGTATGCTGAGAAGCTCGGACCGTTGTATCTGCATTAGGCTGGATTGACGATCGCGTATCTCGCCCCATCCTCGCACCCCAGCAGTACTTAATTCTGTTCATGGCTCACTCCATGTTGTACCCCTGGCACACATCTAGAGGGAAATTTGTGCAAGCATCTAACCAATGAAATCATTTTCCCGATGAATTTGGCGTATTTTATCATTGTTCTATTTATAGCTCCTAAACTGATTGCGCAAGTTTCTTGCACATGTGTGCCAGGGGTACAACATGGAGTGAGCCATGAACAGAATTAATTATCACTGTGGTGCGAGGATGATCTTGGCCTAGTCCCATTTATAGCAGTCAGATAAAGTATGAACCACTACCAGTGCCATTATTCAGATCTACTGTTGATTAATCAGCTTCCCACAAATACGAGGAATGGTGTCTCAGTAGGCTCAAGTTATTCACCACACTGGATCACATACAGAAACCCACTAGAGTGCTGAACCCTCCTCCACAACAGCTGTGTTGTCCAACAAAACAGGCCTACCAATTATGGGTCCATGTGTTCGGCCTCTACATTGTGGGTTCTTCCAGTTTTACCAGTTGTCAAGATGCCGATTTTCTGCCATACCGTAATAAGGGTTAAAACCTCATTAACCCTCTCCATGCTGGAGATGTCCTAAAAGAGTGGTGTCTATGCATAATCCAGTAGGGAGAGGGTTAATCCAATGTGGTGGATCTGTTGCCCATATACAAGATATATTTCATCCTTTTGTCAGGCCCAAAGATTTACGAAACTTTTCTGAATACAATTTCATGCTCAATTCAAAGGTTTTCACTCGTATAAAATCCTCATAAAATGTAAGGTTGAGCATGAAATCTTTTCAAAAAGATTCTGAAACCTTGAGGCCAGTTCTAATACTTGCAAGCAATTATGTTTACCAGTGAGATAGTTTCAATTTAATTCATTCCCATATATTGTCCATACAAAAATAACAATTGATAGTTTTATATTAATTAACAAAATGTTGGAAATGAATGGATATAATTATATTTATATGCCTCAACAAGTGTGGCATTTTACTTTAGTGAAAGATGCCGATGTACTTTTATCATTGTAAATATTGTAAAATAAACAATAAACAAAGAGTATTTGTGTTAAGTGTCTTGATTAAAAGGGCTCCTATGCCAATTTTTATTATTGGTCATATATAATATATAGAGCAATATTGGCAAGAATACAAACTTTCAGGCATGAAATGTCACGTAAACCCATTGAAATACGCCGTTGTACTTGGCAAATGTAAACAATCTATCGTTTTGAAATTGGTGAAGTTTTCTCATCAGCTGCTCATCCACGTTCCCCCCCAAACAAATTTAAATATTGCACCAGTAATAAAAAAAATTGTTTTGTATAATGATCACCAAATATTTTCAGTACCGTATTATTTTATGCAGAGGGGCGACGTTGGAAAGAAGGCAGACACAAAGGCTGAATTTACACGAGTGGGTATGTGAAGAACAGCATCAGCACATGCAAATCTAGCCTTTTTACCCTTCCTTCTTTACGTAGTCCCTCTGCATAAAATAATACTTACCGTAATTACTCTAATTATTCGTACGCTCTAAAATAATTAGATTTGCGGCTGTTCGAATTTTTAGAATTTA
>JAVCKZ010049192.1:0-18306 GCA_034780755.1 Lepetodrilus elevatus
TTGTATACTTTTTTAAATTGAAGGAAGACATGCTATTATCACTTAAAATCTAGCTGGCCCGATGGACCCTCAAGTTTACAAAACTGCTGGCCTGACATGAAACTCACTGGCCTGGGGCCTCCGGGCTAACGATAATTTTGAACACTGATCGAGATGCATAGGACCGGGCAGCACCTGCTGCTTGGTAATGTAAAAAATATATAAAAAAGCAGTTTAGTCATGTATACTTTATCCTTCATCCATGTTGCTATGGATGAATCTGGTTATTTACGCCTGTGGGACAATAGCTAGGTGGGTAGTATACTATTCCTTACGCAGCATAGATTTTAGTACAAAGTTCAGATTGTATTTCTTGAAATTTCTACTAGTTTGATCAAATCCATTCAATATATTGTCGTGCAACTAATCTCAAATTATTATCCAGTGTAAATCAAATGTAATCTTACTTCATCTATTATATGATAATCAACTAATCTCAAATTGTTAGCCAGTGTAAATCAAATGTAATCTTACTTCATCTAGTAAACGATCAACTATGCTGATGTTTTGTATAGATACAATAGAACCACCGCCAAGGACTCTGTTACAATGTGTTATCTCAATATGCTTGTGTATCTCTTGACAAACAGTCAATTGTTGATACCAATGTGCCCTTAAAAGTAGATCAAGTGTACAAAGTCATATATATTATCTATGATAGGAACGCTGTCCTAGTTTAATGTGACCTGTCGACTTTGCCATTGGCATTGATATGTGCTGTTGCACTGTGCAAAGTTCTCCCACTGATTTCGATAAGGACAGTTCTAAGGTAGGGCAGACTCACCTCAGTCCGAAGCTCCTCATCTATTACGCAAGTAGTCTTGCTTCCACTTTCTTAACAGTACGGTAGTCATGGGCCCTGTTTCACGACGGCCTTCTAAAGTTATGACATGGTTTATCACCTCTTAAGTTAAACACCAATTTAAGAAGGGATAAGACTTGTGACGTCATCGTGAAACACTTTAGGAGGGGATAACTCGAGTTAGGAAATCTAAACTAGTTAGGACATTGTCGTGAAACGGTGCCCAGGGCTTTATTTACCATAATGATTAAATACTATATTCTCCATCAGAGATATGCATAAAGGTCCTTACACACCGGAGGCAAATTTATCTGCGACTAAACCAGCGATATACTTTCTGAGATAGAACCGTATCATTTATCTATTCTATATATACTTGCACACCAAAAGCGAAATTCGTAACGGTAAATTTCGATAGAATCTTTTGGTGTCGCTGCTGATATTTCGGTCGCTCCGGTGTGGGAGGACCTTAACACTGAGGGGGTGTCCAAGAGAGGTTTGGAGTTTGAGCCTGGCAAAACTGGATGTAATTATCAAATTTGAATTCAAATTGTCAGATGACCCTCCAATGACCAAATTTTGATTTACAATGACGTAATGTGTATTTTATTTTATCTTCCATGATTTGTACAGGGTATATATATATATATATATATATCCAATCTTGGCAGTTTTCCGTGGATCAACAGAAACACGCTGCTTTGTCTATGGGTTGATTTATTTGCACATGACATGGCTTGGGGCATACATCACCCAGTGAGACACTTGTTTTCTGCTGATATCGCAGTTTATTTGTCTGTTGCCCTGCCTGTATGTCTGCATAGCTTATATATAGATTGAAATTATATAAGTGGAGTTTGTGATAAAGTCACGTATGGGTGAACAATTCCTGCTTTGACCTTAAAGGCATTATCACAGATATTTATTGTTGTTTTGGACTAGTTCTTAGCTACCCCTTCAAAGTACATTCACTTGACATACATAAAATCATGTGTGTACTTCCAAAAACCTTTCCACCACTGTATGGTAGACAAAATTCCATGGCAACCCCTCCAATAGAAACCTGAAGATAGTCTATCAACTGTGATATTATGCCTTTAAAACAATAATTCAATCGTGATAAAATTATAATTTGTGTTTGTTGCCATGCCTGTATATCTGAATAGCTTATATATAGATTGAAATTATGCAATTGGAGTTTGCGATAAAGTCACGTATGGGTGAACAATTCCTGCTGTACTGGAAAATAATAATTCAATTTTGATAAAATTATTAAATTATCGACCAATGTAATGCCATTATGTGGTTTTCTGTAAGCGTATTTGATCCCTCATTGCAACCAGTGTTTGAAATGACCGCTGGAAACTTTCTGGCCCGAATAATGATACAAATAACAAATGTTTACAAAAAACACACATTTCTACTGGCCCTTAAGATACCTTTAGCATTGGGAGAATGGCCGGACCAGCGGGCCAGTGGTAATTTCGAACACTGATTGCTACAAAATTACAGTTGCGTCACATGTAAATGTGCTTACTGCTCTACGTTATCTTATCTGAATATTGCACTTTGCAGTATTGAGATAGTCCAAGATATGTATGCCTTCATTTCTAGGCTAGGCTATCATGCATGATTAAAGCAGGAATGTTCTAGTATCTGAACTTGTGTTTATCTTATGCAAACATTGTGGGTGTCAAAGTCCTTTATGCAAAAATATGATGTTATTGTATGAGGAACCATTTTTTTCATGATGATAGTGTTGAGCTATGGATATAATAATTCATAAGTAGGTGTTAAAATGCTTTTAAGCATGTGTGTGTGTGTGTGTGTTTGTGTGTGGGTGTGGGTGTGTTTGTGTGTGTGGGTGGGTGTGTGTGTGGGTGTGTATGTGTGTTGTTAACGACATTTAGTGAAGTTATAATCTGTTCACCAAACATGCTTTCATCTACCAATTGAAGATCATATTTACTCCTTATTTGAATTTGCTATCCCTTTGCTCTACAATCCTTGTTTTGTATTGTCCTACGTTGTACATTTATCAATCAACCTTGAACATTTAAATTTGAATGTAACCATTTTTTAAAAACATAAATTCTTTCCAATATATTGCTCAAAATATTTCACAAAATGTAAATGAAATGTGAGGTGAAACATCTTTTAGGCATATCTTGTAAGCAATGTTTGTTTCTTGTGTTGCAGGTATCCAGGAATCATGCTGCCCTCTTTCATCCCAGCCGTCAGTGTGGAGGAAGTGGGAGAGGACACCTGACCCAGTGAGCAGAGAATGCACAGAAAGAGTGAATGGAGACATAGGACTGAGCCTTACTGGAGACCTCCTACAGGCTTGTGCTTCCCTGGTAACCCCTCTGGAAGAGCCTGGGCGCCAAATGGACGATGTCCCTCCCAAGGTTATTCCAGATTCTCGGACCAATACCCGGAAAGACGGTACATGGAACAATGTTTTGAGAAGAGAGCGTATGGTATTCAGTCTGATCGTGACAAGACATCGCATCGTGTCCCCTGGGAGCATCGTGTCCCCTACTGGGAGCAATACCCAGACAAGAGGCCGTATGGTCTCCACTGGAAGAACAACAACCCAGAGAACAATCAAGACGGTCCTTGGTACAATCCAGGGGGGTTTATGCCACCCACAAGAAGGCAGAGATCCAGACAGAGGGGTGGAAGCTGTCCATTTCCTTCTCGCATAAAAGGAGAATCACAAAGTGTAGAATCCTTACCTAATGCATCAAAAACTCCTTGTAAATCTCAAACAACATCTTCATCCAATGCCACCAGTTCAGCTTCATCCACTTCCAAATCTGAATCATCAAATTCTATCTTTTCCTCATCAAGTCATCACCAAGAGAACAAACAAGCAAGATCAGAATCTTCTCATTCTGGAAGCAGTTCAGGAAGCAAGTCAAATATGACTTTAGCCAGCAGGTCTAAGCATGATGTGACTTCAGCCACTGTTCCATGTGAATCTGTGACAGGGGCATCGTCATCAGCAGCCACAGCAGCAGCAGCTTCATCCTCTTCATTATCTCATCCTTTATTCAAGGGTCTGACTATTCCTAAACTTGCTCAATCTTCATCTGGATCATCAGCACCATTATCTGGCCATGTTCAGACAATGATCTTCCATCGACGCAGGCTCTCTCACAAGCCTGTTCCCATTCCAGTTCCCACTCGGGTATACTGTGAGAGTATACCACTCTTAAGGCAGATACTTAGAAAGAAGCCTGTGGTTTTGCTGGAAAGACTGACTGAAAGGCGTATTAAGCGTCACCTTAGGTACAATGGTCTATCACTTGGTGACTGGAATTCTGTGTTAATAAGCAAACACCATAATAAAAAAAGTGTGAAATCCAAGTCCCATGGTCAATTGTTAAAAGACGAAAAAGTCAGTGAGAAAAAAGCATTCAATTTTATTAAGGCTTTAAATTGCAAAGGGGCACTAAGCAAGAAGAAACATACTAAGATAGCCGTTAAAAATAACAAGACTTTGCCTGATGACTTATCAGAGCATAAACCAAAAAATGACAAAAGCAGTGCTCTCTCGGTTGATCCAAAAGTCATGTCGCTATCTCGCCCCTTACTATCTGCATGCAACAATAACACTTCCACGTCTTTCAAAACATCAGGGAAAATTGATCCAACAAAAATGTTTCCTCCAAAGCCATCTGGGCCTGTACCAAAACACATGCAAATGTTTGACCTTGATAAACTGCGAACTAAGCTTAAGGGTGCTAATTTTGGTGGGTCTTGCAGAAAGTTTGGACCAATGTCACAAAGTCATAAAGGAATACAGACTACTGTTAACATGAAGCCTGACATGATCTCATCAACCACATCGAAATCAGATGCACAGACACAGCGGGAAGGGTCATTAGATGCCGAGGGTGTCAAAGATGGGGAAGCTGACCTGAAACCTGCTGTTGCTCAGTCGATATCTGTGTCTGCAGCTGTTGCACTGCTGACTGGAACAAGTAACAAACCATCTGCTGAAGGAACAAAAACATTTGACAAGACCAGCACTTCTGGTAGTGTCGATTCCAAGACTCCTGTTAGTGTTGATGATTCGAAGACTTCTGATAGTGTCAATTCCAGGACTTCTGTTAGTGTCGATTCCAAAATTTCTGTTAGTGTCGATTCCAAAATTTCTGTTAGTGTTGATTCCAAGACTTCTGTTGATGATTTCAACACTTCTGTTAGTCTTGATTCCAACACTTCTGTTAGTCTTGATCCCCAAAAGACTCCAGTTAGTGCTGATACTGCACACAGTTCTGTTGGTGTCGAATCAAAAAACAGTTCTGTTGGTGTCGATTCTGAAAACAGTTCTGTTGGTGTCGATTCTGAAAAATGTTCTGTGGATGTTGATTCTAAAAACAGTTCTGTTGGTGTCGATTCTGAAAACAGTTCTGTTGGTGTCGATTCTAAAAACAGTTCTATTGGTGTTGATTCTGAAAACAGTTCTATTGGTGTTGATTCTGAAAACAGTTCTAAAAACACTGTCAAACGCCATACCTTTGATATCCACACTGTTGATGTTTTGAAAGATTCTGAACAGGAAAAGCATGTTGGAGAATCTTCTGAAGCATCTAAAGCAGCAGGATCAGATGCAGAGAGTTCACTTGGTGAAGAGGCATGTGAGTCAGGTGACGATAAACCAGGTGGCATGGTGAGGACAGGTAGTGATGATGATAATGATGACAAGGATGACAAGGATGCAGTGACTTCTAACCTGTTGACAGAAGATAGTGACAATTCTGATAAGAAAGTAGAGACTGATGAAGATGACATATTTGCCTCCATACCCAACAGCAGTGATAATTGTTCAGACAATGACAAAGCATCAGAAAGTGATGCGACAGATGAACTGGTAGCAGGTGCTGATGAACAAGCTGTAATTGTAGATTCTGACATTGCAGTTGTAAGGAGGACAGAGGAACAGGGTTCAGAAGACACTGCTTCTACTGGACCTGAAGTTTCAATGGAGAAGGAAGGCAATGATGAGATGTATGAGACACAGCCCGACACTGTAGTACAAGTGAAGTCTGTTGAAGACCTTCCCAGTGTGGAAAATCCTGGTATGCCTGATATCAACAAGGAACTGTCTGTTGATGAAGCATCAATGATGGCCACACCTGTGGACGGTATAGGCAACACTAGTATGCCAGACATCAGCAAGGAACTATCTGTTGATGGAGCATCAATACTGGCCGCAGCTGTAGAATCTGGATCTCCAGTGTCTGGTGTCAATATAAAGGAACTATCTGTTGATGATTCATCAGTGATGGCCACAGCTGTAGAATCTGGATCTCCAGTGGCTGATGTCAATATATCCAGCAATGGTGAAGGTGGATGTGTGGAACAATCCGAGATAAACACTGATGAACTTGATCATGATGTTGAGGTCATGACAGGACAACAGGAGTTGAGTACAGATGTTGATGTTGAGGGTTGTATGAGTAACAACTCACCAAAACTGTTAGCTGAAATATGCAAGGAAGTGCTCAATAACAAGAATGCAACCCCTAATTTGCTAGAAGAAGCAACTGCATGTGAGGGTGAAGTGAACACTGTAGATGATTCTGAGGAACTGGCAAAAGAAGTATCAACAGATGCTATTATAGTGTTAACAGAAAGTGCTGAAAGTGCTAATATCAGTGATACTGCTGTGTGTACAAAGGACACTGAGACTAGCGAGTCTCGGCATCCTGGTGTCACTCTAACTGAAACTCTTGTGTGTACAAATGATTCTGAGAATTGCACATCTCAGGATCTCGGAGTCATGCAAACTGAGATTCCTTTGAGCAATAAAGATTCTGAGGCTGGTTCATGTCACGGCCTTGACAACACTCACAATGAACCTGAAGGCTCAGAGACTGTGACATTGCATGATCATGGGGCCACCAACAATACAATTGCTGTGTGTGTAGAAGATACTGAAACTGTCTTATCTCAGGGTCCTGAAATGTCTGTAGATGATAATACATGCGGTTCCAGATCAGAGGATGATTCATCACCTGTATGCATTATTACTTCGGTAGAAAGTGGTGCTCATTTCTACTTTAATGGGCCTGAATTTGATCTCAAAGTAAACATGATAAAGGAAGAAGAAGTAAGCAATGAGAACAATACAAACACTTCAACAGCTTCCTACACACCACACACAGAATCTGTAGACAATCACACCATACTCGCACCAATCTCCAGTGTGCGTCCAGAACCCAACATGCCTGGAAGTCCTGTCGTTATGCAAAGATTTCATACCGAAAGCCGGCCTCAGACTACAAATATAGGCGTAGTCGTAAAGCCATCGTCTGTCTCAGGCCTGTACTCTCCCTCGGCGACTGTATACACAGTGCCTGTGTTCCTAGCGTCTGTGCCGGCAGTCGTGCCCATCTCACCAGACAGTCCAGCCTTGGTGGCCCCTAAGAGACCCAGGTCTTCAGGCAGTCATCGCTACATAAGACCCAAGGGAAGTGGACCAAGGCAGCAATGTAGGCCAGTAACTCCTGTACATTCTCCAGCTCTTCCAGCACTGCCTTTGTTCCCGATGCAACTCCCAACAGTTACCTCCCCATACCCTGGAGAAATCAAGGAGTTGCCCAGCAAGCCGGTAGAACCTTCTGACTCCCACAGTAGTGAAAATGAAAGCAAAAACAATCATGAGGTAGGAATTGAGACCAATGTGTCCTTTTCGCAAGCTGAGGGTGAAGGAGAGACTGTTTCTGTTGAAGCTGAAGATCTTTCACGGCGCCGGGATGTTCAAATGGCTGTGTCTGAGTTTGCCGCCAGTAGGACTAGCAGTAGCTATGTGGCAGCTGAACCTTCTGCTGAGCCAAGAAAGGTAGAATCTGATCTAGATGTGATGCATTATCGTGATGAAGATGAACCACCAGTCCTAACGAAAATATCCAATACCAAGAATCGTGAAATCGGTGGTAATGATCTTATGACAATTCAGCTTTCTCACCCTGTGAGCGTAGGAATCCTTGTGAGTGTTCCCACTGAAGTCCAATACCCGGAAAGACGATACATGGACATGACATTGGGAGCTAGCCTCTGTGAGCCAAGAAATACACTGTGTGGTGAGGAGTGTGCCGAGAATGACGACGATGTGGTGGAGGTTGCTAGGTTGCATGTGAGACGTGCTCACGGGGAGGATTCGGACGACACTGATGCAACCTTGATCTACTCTTGCGATGAGGACAACACCAATTTCGAAGACCTATTTCCAGAGCCAGTAACGTGGCCTAAAAGCGCACCTTGGAGTGGCAGTCGCTTTCAGAGCAAGTTAGTTAATGAGGCATGTAACAGCGACGTTGACAACACCTCGGACAGCGCCAACAATGAGAGACTTTCACTAATAATTACAACTTTACGGAAAGACCTAGAACAGAAAAAGTCAGATCGAAAACTGGCCAAAGGTCAAGACACTGATAGTAAAGAGTCAATATCGCAAACATCTGAGAAATGCTCAAAAGTCAAGGGTAAACCGAAACCATCAATGACTGCAAAAAGGAAGTTATCTTCAAAAGCAGCGGTTTTGGATATGTGTAAAATGACTAGTTCCTCTAGGATAAACATTAACTCTCAGATCAAGGACAAGCTGAGGGAGAACCTCATTGTTACAATACACAGAAAGAAAAACATGCGTAGTCTTGATTCCACTCGCAATTCACAAAGCATATCAGAAAATGATGACTCCCTTGGTAAATCAAAGACGGTGAATGTTAAAAGGTCCTCGCATTCGAAACGGAGGGCAGCCCATAGATTTACTGTAAAGAGAAGAAAGAAGAAGGTGGCACCAAGCAAGCTGAAAACTGATGGCGGAGAACAATGTGTTCCACTCAAGAACCGCAAACCAGGCAAGGAGAGAAGCCTTAAAGGAAGGCTGAAGAAAGGCAGTAAGAAAGTAGTGAAGAAAGTAGTGAAGAAGCAGGTGACATCAAGAAAGAAGATAGCCAATAAAGGAATTGGCAAAAAAATTGGACGCAAATCTAGGCCTGGGAAGAAAGCATTCACAGAAGTTGACAGGAGGAACACCAGTACAGCCAACGACGCAGAAAGTGATGGTGAGTACTTGTACTGCATCTATACATTATGATTTATTGATTTATTGATGGCAGGTTACGATGAGGAAGCAGACCAGGTAAGTCAGGAAGACCATGACCTTGAGTTTCTTTTATTAAAGCTGCGCTACACGAGCATCATAATCAACAAAGGTAATAATAATACTAATAATTAATATTAATTATGAGGAATAATACCATGACCTTGAGATCGTTTTATTAAAGCTGCACAACACGAGTATCATTATCAACAGGTAATAATAATAGTAATAATACTAATAATTATGAGGAAGAAGACCATGACCTTAAGATTATTTTTATTAAAGCTGCACAACATGATTATTGTTACAGACAGAGGTAATAATAATAATAATAACAATAATAATAAATGTGTACATTTATATTCCACCAAAACCATGTTTGAAAGTTGTTCATAGTGCTACATTATTACCAGAGTTGTGACTGTATGTTATATTTCCACAATGGAGTATAAGATCATAGTTCCTTTTATTAATCCTTGTCAAAAATGGTTGAATCAATTTGTTGTATTTATTTTTGTTTGCTTTTAATTTTAAAAGTTTTTGTATTTATTAAAAAATATTTGGAAAGTCGGGTGGGGGTTGGGTGTATTTTAATGAATGAATTGGTGCTTTATGTCACAGCAGGAATATATTTTACCCATATGCAATGACTATTTTTATAAAGATGGTGTAAAGAAATTGTAGAAACACAATTTCCATCACAATGTGGAAAAAAAGTCATCCCAAAATATGTTTTGAATAGTCTTAACTCCAAAATCTTTGACAAGGATTAATTTCCATTGGGGAGGATTTTGTTTGTGGTTTGTCGTAGATGTTGGCGGTTTCAATCAAATTGGTGTATTATTAGTGTCTGAAATCCCAAATACTATGTACTCATCATGTGTCACATTATATGCACACTCCAAACAAATGTAACAGTTGTATACTTTCTTTAAATATGTAAATACTATAAGATAGGTGGTAACCACAGATGTGCAATGTTTTATCAGCTGTCCACACAAAAATAGCCAATCGCACATCCTATTTGAAGTTTGCCTAGCATATCTGTCGCTCCTTCTTTAGGGTTGTTTAAGCATCCAGTTTCATTCTTAGGCCATGGTTATTTGATTCCCTGGTTTATGGATCCGCTGAACCATTTTGTTTTCTACTTTGGAAAATACAAATTGATATTAATGATTTTAAAGTATTTTCTTTCAAACTTTTATGGTCTCTAAAAATAGATTATATTATTATCTTCTCAGAAATATATAAAAATACTGCTGGTTTTAGTTTGTTGTATTTTATTTTTTTAATTAAAATACACAAATGTAGACACATCCAAAACCGTCCATGACTTATTTTACTTGTCGTCTGTGTACCGCACGCCAGTATTCTTTCGAGGCAGGCCAGCATTAATAGGATATATCGACAATCTACATGTTAAAAATACCTTTAAACAAAGTTACATAATAATTACTTTCTGGTAAAATATGTTTGACCATGAAATAGTATGTCAACAAATGAAACAAACATTTTACAGTATACCTTTAACATTCATTAAAATTAAATACATCTTGGGTTTACTTCAACAAATATGTCAAGTGTGTTGTATTTGACATTTATTATGACTATGTGTAGTTGTGTAGGCTGTGATATGAAAGTAGGAAATTGTTTTCTGTTGATAACCAATGTCATTACCTGATTACACTCAAGTTATGATTCATAACTTAAATAAACGATTAAAATGTGATGGGTATGCATGTTTATCTAATCAGTGTGATATATTTGTTTGATCCGGTTTTAAAAGTTACCAAACCCATTATCGCCATTGATTATAAAATTAGTCTTTACAAAAATAGACAAAACATTAAATTATAAATTGCCAGTCGGATCGTTCAAATGATTGTCAGCAGACAAACATGACATCGCTAGTTCATACTGCACGATGTGTACAAGACATTCAATGCAAAGTCATGTATAAAATATCCAGTTACAACGTTTTTAGGCAGCTAAGAAAATGACAACCACAAAGTGACAAACACTTGTTTCGTCTTTTTGAAACAGCTGACAACCACTTTGCTGAGTGTGTTTCTGTGTTTTACCCAAGCATCACTATTAAACTTCGATACGTGGATGATGAAGAGAATATTGTGGCTGTATATCTACCGAGATTATTCAATCGAGTCACATCCCGGATCCACTTACGGTCTATCCTGGAAAATGCATTCCAACTTCCTCGAACTCATACTTGTATTTACGACGCCATGATACTTTCAGCGACCCCTGGATAATAAGGGAGACAACTCTTCCAAACTAATTCGTCTGCTAGGAAAAAACCTACAAGCTGTACTGGCAAGCGGTGATCGATCCTCCAAGTTTCCACTAACCTAGTCTCATTTTATTTTATTTGTTTATACATTGTAGAAGTTAATATAAAGGCATATTATCACAGTTGATATGCCTGTATAATGGGACAAACGAATGTTGCTGTCTGTACCGTGGCAATGTATAGTTATCATCCTTGGTCTGTCAGTACCAGCCGGTGGTCGCAGGTTTACAACAACTGTTACAGTCTGGGCTACAAAACGGTTGTGATTTCCTCCTTCCCTTACAGCCGTGATATGTATAATATAAGTGAAAGAATCTTGAAAGCGGCTCTATAGCCACAATACAAAACACACAACTGTTCACGTATAAATAGTATGATGAGGTCGAGTCTGAGGCTTGAATCATCACCTTTCTGCACTTCATACCACAGATAGTGTTTGAAGAGTTCCACATTATTTGCTTCACCCATATTACTTTGTACTTATTTGGTGCTCATGGCTGCCAGGATATTGAAATCAACAATTAGACTTCTTTGTTTAAATATGTATTAAGTTAAGACAGTCTTTACGTTATTGAAGTAAAATACAATCTGTGGCATACAATATGTACAGCTCTTCCATAATACATTTTTCAATAGGAATAATTAATATTGTAAAATCACATACATATCTTGAATAAACAAAACAAAAATTAACAGTTGTAACATATTGGAATACTATATGTAGTAAACATTATTGAAGATAGCCAGCTATCTTGAAATTCGAATATTTAAAAATGTGTAAAATGTATACAAATAAAGAAGCTTTAAAAAAAAAAGCGAAAAAGGTTTAGGTTAAGTTAAATTCTTTAATACGTGTCGTTAAATATATATAACAACGATAATACACAATCAAAACTGTTTTATAATTATTAATAACATAATTGATATGAACTTGTCAAATAAATCAAAGCATGAGCAAGCAAACATTGTATTAATGTTATTAGAACGTCAGGAACACTGGTCAATACAACATAATAAAATACAATTACAAAATATAACAATACAATATAATACAATAAAACAATACAATGCAATAAAACGGAATATACAATGCAATACAATACAATACAATACAATACAAAAATACTAAACAATACAATACAACCAATACGCGTACAATACAACCAATACAATACAACCAAAACAATACAATATACAACCAATACAATATACTACCAATAGAATACAAGCAATGCAATACAACCAAAACAATACAACCAATACAATATACTACACATACAATACAACCAATCAAAAATGTGCACGCATTTCACCTTCAACCAATACAATATAATGCAACCAATACAATACAACCAATACAATACAAACAATACCATAGAACCAAAACAATACAACCAAAACAATACAACAAATACAACATGTACTACCAATACAATACAACCAAATACAATACAAAACCAGTACAGTATAATACAATATAATACAAAACAACCAATAAAAGACAACCAGTACGTGAACCAATACAATACAACCAGAACAATATACTACAAATACAATACAACCATTACGTGTACAATACAACAATATAATACAACCAAAATAATTCGAAACACTACCAATACAACTACCAATACAATACAACCAATAAGCGTACAATACAACCAATACAATACAACCAAAGCAATACTACCAATACAATGTACTACCAATAGAATACAGCCAATACGTGTACAATACAACCAAAACGATACATCCAATACAATATACTACCGATACAATACAACCAAATACAATACAAAATCAGTACAATACAATACAAAACAACAATACGATACAACTAAAACAATACAACAAATACATTATACTAGCAATACAATACAACCAATACAATATACTACAAATACAATGCAATACAAACAATACAATGCAATATAACCAATAGAGTACAACCGATACGTGTACAATACAACCAATACAAGCAAAGCAATACAATCAATACAATCTACTACCAATACAATACAACCAGTACGTGTACAATACAACCAATACAATACAACCAAAACATATACAACCAATACAATATACTACCACTATAATACAATACAACCAATAAGCGTACAATGCCACCAATACAATAGAACCAAAACAATACAATCAATGCATTCCACTATCATTACAATACAATCAATACAATATATTACCAATACAATACAATACAAACTATACAATGCAATACAACCAATACAATATAACCAATATAACCAATACAATATAACCAATAGAATACAACCAATACGTGTACAATACAACCAATACAATACAACCAAAACAATATACTACCAATATAATAAAACCAATATGTGTACAACACAACCAAAACAATACAACCAATACAATACAATACTATTACTCCATTACAATACACAGCAACCAATACAATACAATACAGTAAATGAAAAGTGGTATATTTGACTGTAAGGATCTGACATATTTAACGCTTCTGACGTCTGGTCCGTCTTCCGCTGGGCGTTTTTCCGATCTTGTCACAGTGTGTGTTTTTCTGACGTGTATCGGGTAGTTTGATCACCATCTTATGGCTGCATTCTGTACATGGAAATTGGTACATTCGAGTGTAAGCATCAGTGTTATAATTTGGGTTTGCCTCGGACTTAAATACAATTTCATACAATACAACCAAAACAATACAACAAATTCATTATACTACCAATACAATACAACCAATACAACATACTATCAATACAAGAAAATACAAAGAATATAACGTAATACAACCAATACAATTTAACCAATACATTATAACCAACAGAATACAACCAATACGTGTACACTACAACGAATACAATACAAACAAAACAATATACTGCCAATACAATACAACCAATACGTGTACAATACAACCAGTGCAATACAACTAAAACAATACAAACAATACAATATAATACCAATACAATGAACTACCAATATAATATACTACCAATACAATACAACCAAACCAATATACTACCTATACAATACAATGTAATACAACCAAAACAATACAAGCAGTACAATATAATACCAATACAATGAACTACCAATACAATATACTACCAATACAATCCAACCAATACAATATACCACCAATACAATATAATCCCAATACAATACAACCAATAACGTACAATACAACTAATACAATGCAACAAAAATACTACAATCAATACAATATACTCCCAATAGAATAAAAACAGTACGTGTACAATACAACCAAAACAATACAACCAATACAATATACTACCAATACAATACGACCAAATACAATACAAAATCAGTACAATACAACACAAAACAACCAATACAATACAACCAGTACAATACAATTCAATAAAACTAAAAAAAAATACAACAAATACAATATACTACCAATACAATACAACCAATATAATATACTACCAACACAATAAAATATAAACAATACAATGCAATACAAACAATACAATATACTACCAATACAATATACTACCAATACTATATCCTACCAATACAATACAAGAAAAACAATACAACCAACACAATATACTACCAATACAATATACTACCAATATTATATACTACCAATGCAGTACAACCAATACAATATACTACCAATACAATACAACCAATACGTGTACAATACAACCAAAACACTACCAATACAATATACGTGTACAATACAACCAATACAATACAAGCAAAACAATACAACCTATAAAATACAACCAATACAATATAACTAATACAATATGCTACCAATACAATACAACAAAAACCTGTACAATGCAATCAATACAATACAACCATTACAGTATACTACCAATACAATGCAACCAAAATAATACAATCAATACAATATACTCCCAATAGAATAAAAACAGTACGTGTACAATACAACCCAAACAATACTACCAATACAATACAACCAAATACAATACAAAATCAGTACAATACTATACAAAACAACCAATACAATACAACCAGTACAATACAAGTCAATACAATACTACTAAAACAATACAACCTATACATTATACTACTAATACTATACTACCAAAACAATATACTACCTATACAATACAACCAATACGTGTACAATATAACGAATACAATACAACCAATAAAATATACTACCAATACAATACAATTCCAATACAATACAACCAATACAACATATAGATTATACTACTACTACAATATACTACCAATACAATACAACAAAACAAATATACTACCTATACAATACAATCAATACGTGTACAATATAACCAATACAATATACTACCAATACAATATAATGTCAATACAATACAACCAATAAACAAACAATACAACCAATACAATACAACGAAAACAATACAATATACTACCAATACAATACTATCAATACGTGTACAATACAACCAAGACAATGTACCCAAAACAATACAACCAATACAATATACTACCAATACAATAAAATACAAACAATACAATGCAATACAAACAATACAATATAACCAATACAATATAACCAATACAATCCAACGAATAGAATACAACCACTACGTGTACAACCAATACAACCAAAACAATATACTATCAATACCATATAGACCCAATACGTGTACAATACAACCAATACAATACAAGCAAAACAATACAACAATACAATAGAATATACTACCAATACTATATACCACCAATACAATACCACCAATACAATATACTACCAATACAATACAACTAATACGTGTACAATACAACCTATACAATACAACCAAAAGAATACCACCAATACAATACAACCAATACAATATACTGCCAATACAATACAACCAATACGTGTACAATACAAGCAATACAATACAAGCAATACAATACAATACAACCAATACAATATATTACCAATACAATACAACCATTACGTGTACCATACAACCAATCCAATACAACCAATACAATACAATACAACCAATACAGTACAACCAATACAATATACTACCCATACAACCAATATGTGTACAATACAACCAATACAATACAACAAATACGTGTACAATACAAGAATACAATATACTACCAATACAATACAACCAATACAATATACTACAAATACAATGCATGTAAGCATCTGACATATATTTAACGCTTCCGACGCCGGGCTTTTTTCCGATCTTGTCACAGTGTGTGGATTTTCTCACGTTGTACATCGGGTAGTTGGATCACTATCTTATGGCTGCATTCTGTACATGGAAAGTGGTACATTTCAGTGTTATACTTTGGGTTTCCCTCGGAATTAAATACAATTCAATACAATACAACCAAAAACAATACAACACATATATTATACTACCAATACAATACAACCAATACGTGTACATTACAAGCAATACAATACAACCAAAAAATATACAATCAATACAATATACTACCAATACAATACAACCAATCAATGTGGACTCATTTCACCGTCAACCAATACAATAGAATACAACCAATACAATACTACCAATATAATACAACCAATACGTGTACAATACAACCAATACAATACAACCAAAACAATACAACCAATACAATGTGCTACCAATACAATACAACTAAATACAATACAAAATCAGTACAATACAATACAAAACAACCAATACAATATAACCATTACAATACAATGAAATCAATACAACTAAAACAATACAACCAATACATTACAATACCATTACAATACTATTACAATACCATTACAATACAACCAATACAATATACTACCAATGCAATACAATACAAACTATACAATGCAATACAACCAATACAATATAACCAATATAACATAACAAATAGAATACACCCAATACTTGTACAATACTACCAATACAATACAACCAATAAGTGTACAATACAACCAATACAGTATACTACCAATACAATGCTACCAATATGTGTACAATACAACCGAAACAATACAACCAATACAGTATACTACCAATACAGTACAACCAATAAATTTCACCGTCAACCAATACAATAGAATACGACCAATACAATACAACCAGTACAATACAACTCAACACAATACAACAAAAACAATACAAACAATACAATATACTACCAATACAATACAACCAATACAATTCAACCAATATGTGTACAATACAACCAAACCTATACAACCAATACAATACAATACCACAATTAAAATAAACTACGACCAATACAATACAAACAATACGATACAATACAATACAATACAATGTGCACAATGCAACAAATACAATACGATACAATACAATGCAATGCAATTCAACTAATACAATACAACTGGTTATTTCCGATTGCTCAACATCTCGTGACTGCGATCTGTAGATGAAAAGTGGTATATTTGACTGTAAGCATCTGACATATATTTAACGCTTCTGACGTCTGCCGCCGGGCTTTTTTCCGATCTTGTCAAAGTGGGGTTTCTTTTCTGACGTTGTACATCGGGTAGTTTGATCACCATCTTATGGCTGCATTCTGTACATGGAAAGTGGTACATTCGAGTGTAAGCATCAGTGTTATAATTTGGGTTTCCCCCGGAATTAAATACAATTCAATACAATACAACCATAGCAATACAGCAAATACATTATACTACCAATACAATACAATACAACCAATACGTGTACAATACAAGCAATACAATACAACCAATACAATATACTACCAATACAATACAACCAATCAATGTGCACTAATTTAACCGTCAACCAATACAGTAGAATACAGCCAAAACAATACAACCAATACAATATACTACCCATACAATACAATCAATACGTGTACAATACAACCAATACAAATACAATGCAACCAATACGTGTACAATACAACCAATACAATATACTACCAATACAATATAACCAATACAATATACTACCAATACAATATAACCAATACAATATACTACCAATACAATACAACCAATACAATATACTACCAATACAATACAACCAATCAATGTGCACTAATTTAACCGTCAACCAA
>JAVCKZ010049203.1:0-33968 GCA_034780755.1 Lepetodrilus elevatus
TTCATCAAGGTATGAATCCAATGTTTTTAGGTCACGTGGACCAATCAGATTGTCGGATTGACAATACATTTATTTATATGTCTCATGAACGCTATACAGGGTATCATTTCATAAAGATCTTGTCCACTACAAGACCATAGAGTTATTGCAGTGATCATTGAGATAGACATACTATGACAAGTCTGTACAACAATGTAATAATAATAATAATTATTATTATTATAATAACAATACGGTAACAATAACCTTATCATTTATGAAATTCTAAACATACTATTATGACAAGTTTGTACAACAAAGTTTTAAATAATAATAAAAATAATAATAACAACAACAACAACAACAATAATAATACACGTAATACTAATAATAACAACAACAATAAACATACAAAAACAATGACAATAATGCACATAGCATATTGCAATAGTACCATTTAGTTCTAATTCATTAATTAATAGTTAAATGTAAACTACAGGTCTCCGTCAAACTAATGGACTAGTTCTGTATTCATATCAAAGAGTCTCGGTGATATATGATGGTCGTAAAACAAGAGGCTATTAACATACTACTTACTTCCAGTAAGTGTCTACTTTGTCAGATATCTGTCTGATGTCAAATGTAAATCACCAGGGAAATTAATGGCTTCTCAAATATCAGCATTTTATTCCGGCATTTTTTACTTTTTTTACGGGATACATGGCAATTTTACAATGATTTTTACACAATTATGGTATTAATTATTTCATGCAAACTACTCATCAACTAATAAAACATAGGTAAATAATGCTATAACTGACTTGTAAGCCATATGTACTATTTGTGGAGTGGGTTCAGGTATAATGGTAAGCGAAATGTACCTATACTGCTTGATGTAGGAGCTGTCAGGAGTTTCCCCGAAGCTGTCAGGAGCTGCACATGTCCCACAATGCCTCTGTGTCAGAGTACTGTCACGCTCCAGCTGATTGCAACTTGTCGTCACCTTGCCGTCACCTTGCCTTGCCATGACTGTCAGGAACTCATGATTTGTCCAGTTTTTATTGGATTTAAAGGCACGATTCCGTATGGAAATATACATGTTGTGAAAGGATAACTTCTCATTTAACTTCAGAACATGTTCCATGAGTCTTGTTCGTGCCTCAAGAAGTCATCATGCTTCAAGATACTATCTTAGATAGTCAAGATTTTATGTCATTTTCTTGTTGTGGATTATGAACATCTAAATTAACATACAACTTTATTTCATTTCACATAAATATAAAAAAAACACTGACATTTAGTGTAGGTCTAACTCTCTCCTGGATTAAAGGCTGATACAGCTCTTTAGGGCATCTCCAGTGTAGACAACTGCAGATGCCACATTGCATAGTGTAGACAACTGCAGGTATAAGTTTAATTAATATAACCCATTACTCAGTGACTTGCTTACTTTAGGATTGATGTGTAGATACGGTAATGATAGTAATGTAGATCATGATAATTGTATTTGTTTCATTGTTTTCTCATCGTGTCACATGATGTGATTATTTTTTTATGAGAATAAACTCTGTTCTGTTTTGTTCTCTTCTATTTCCTTCTGTAATTCTGTTCTGTTCTGTTCTGTTCTGTTCTGTTCTGATAGTTATTCTGCGGACCCCTCACCTGTTCTAGCCTTGACTGGGGGTGGGTTGGAGGTCGGTTGTGGAATAGATCTGCCCCAGATGGGTGTCAAACCTGTCTGGGTTCCAGTGAGGATAGCGGCCACATAATCCAGGGACTTACGTACAATGATAGGGAAATCAGCCTATATAGTATCCATCTCTCTGCTCCAAGGACAAACATCATAGTCGTTCTAAGTCAAGATGGGGCGGCTTAATTGATACAGTTTAGATTTAATCTTTGAGATTCAAGTTTTGATTTCATATACTGTCACCGTCACCTACTTGTCAGCAAAATGCCTTTTAGCAAATTGTCCATTTTCTTCTAGCTGACAAGTCATGATATTAGTGAACAAATCTAAAAATTGACTATAAACCCTAACATTTTTATATTTCTTTATATATTTTTTTCCCATTTAAACAAAAAGAGGTGAAGATGAATGTAATTTAACATTGCTATACATGTATGTACTTATTAAATTGCATAATATTTTATAGATGCATTGGCTGGGCTCATTTGCCTCCAATAAAGTCTACTTTCTGTCATAATTGATAGCAGCGTGGGTCTGGATTGCAGATAATGACGGTGTTTATTGGCAGACATTGCCAGCAATCATGCTGATCGCGGAGCTTAACTTGTGGAGATTGGGGATCACCGGGGGGGGATTTAGGGGATGCCAGGTGTGGGTGGACCAGGGGATCAGGTTGTGGAGGTGTTACAGGGGGGGATCAAATCCCTGCTGCTCAGTGCCAGGGGATCTACCATCCTCCCGATGGAGTCCAGTTTTATCTACCATCCACAGATCTCATGTGGAGTCCATGAATGGTGTTCTCATCTAATGTGGAGTTTTATGTATCACCTACCGATCTAATGTGGTGTCATAATAGGTTTTTTTGATCTAATTTGGAATCATTGTAGGGTCTACAGGTATATTTTGGAGTCATTGTAATACAATGGACCACTGATCTATATTTTGGAGTCAATGTATGATCTACAGATCTACTGTGGAGTCATGGATTCTACAAATCTATTGTGGTATTATATTAGGGTATTTTGATCTATTTTGGAGTCCATGTAGGGTATACAGATCTAATGTAGAATCATTGTAGTGTTTTTGATCTAATGTGGTGTTATCATAGGGTCTTTAGATCAATATTGGAGTCATGTGTATTGTATGTACAGATCTAATGTGTGACTGTAGGGTCGACAGATATACAGTTGATTTTAAACATCTATGGTTTACATACCCCGGTATATCAAGGAGTCTTTCGAGGATGTTTAGATCTGCTGTGAAGTTTAAGATATCTAGGGTCTTCAGATCTAATGTGGAGATCATGTGTACTGATCTTTAGTGGAGTCTGTAAGGTTTTCAAATCTATTGATTCCCATTTTAAATAAGCTGTAGGTTCTTCAGAATAACTATAAGTATTGGAAGGGTCTTCATAGTTGTATTAGTTGGAATGTAAAGATGTTATAGTCTTCAAATCTAATGTAGAATCTCCAAACAGTTCCTTATAAAATTGTAGGAAATATAGGAATAACAGATAGCCCACTATTGCAGTCCAATAGTCAACATAAATTAAAACTTTTAACAAAATATGAACAATTTGCTCATCATATGTCATCAATATTAATTTTCCATGTTTGTTTAATGCATGCACCAGGTATAAGTCAGTGTTCACATAATTCAATCTGTATGTAGCCTTCTGAATGAGTGACACCCTGTTCCTAATCAGTCGAACATGGTCACGCTAATGTATTTAGGTGTCAAGAAAGTAGCGATATTGACTTCCTCCACACTGCGAGACATTGACAGTTTCACGTCAAGTTTCCGCCAAGGCTGACAGTATATCGCCCAGTTTCTGTGGCTTCCTCTTCAAAGTCCGCGATAATTGACTGCTACAGAGTCAATTACATACGATTTGAGTGTCGCCCCGAACCCCTCAATGCCGTAATTATTGTTTTGAATCATCCGCGTGGCCTCCGAGACAATCCCTGCAGGTAGATCACATACCTGTGCTCATTAACGACCCTCTTGGCGGTGTGATGACTGTCCTTACCTGTACACCTCCGAGTCCCTCCTGATCTATAGGTGTCAAACTTCCCTCATAATCACTGTCATTGATGGACCTTCGATAACCACCCTACCTGTCGTTAAGCGTCCGAGGACCGTGATTTCTCGCTGATAGGCTACAATCTGATAGTGTTGTCATAAAACATCCACATATCCGCTGTTTATTTCGCGAGATACCATCTTCTTTTATCTTTCATTTTTACTCTAAAAATGTCACATATTTATCAAGTAGTTAATTCTATATATGTTCAGTATTTATTGTTCAATGAAAAGCGGCTAATATCTAGCATACACTTTAAATTTTGTCATAAAATTGGTAGGTGTTATGAGCATGGATGTTGAATGCTTCACTGAAATTATTTTTTTCCATATCAATGATTGCCCATTTGATTTTAAGAGTACATACATAAACACAAAATGATATGAATTTGGCCATGAGGTTACAAAAAGATTATGAGCATAATTTCATACTCCTCATGTTTTATGTTGAAATCCCAATGCAAAGATGCGAGTTGAGGATGAAATCACACTCAAAAATGTTTCATAACCGTGGGGCCTGATCTTACTAAAGGTAGCCAGCCTTATTAACGATGGGTCAAATTATCCCACGAGAGGATGACAACTAAAGTATTCATTGTGATATCATGTAACCTTCATTCTACCGCAATGTGTCATTAAAACGAAAACACTTTCACCAATCAAGACTATGAAACCTTTTTTAATATGATTTCATGCTCAAGCTGAAATGTAATATGGGAATTTGTGAACGAAAATTTAACTTGAGCATCGAATCATACTCAAAAAAGGTTTCGTAATCTCAGGGCCAGATGTTGGTGAAAGCGACCAGTTCAAAGATTTCCATCCGTAATTATAAAAGCCCAATAGCCGTTATTACATTGGGAGGCCGTCTCTTCACTCCGCCGGGGCGATGGTGTTTTGATGAACTGCCGTTGACTGCAGGAGGACATCCGTATTGATCTGCTTCTAAAGCTACCTGTTGATTGGGGTATTGATAGACATCAAAGGCATGTAATCCAGGTGTTTCGGCAGGTGAGAAGTAGCCTCGGACTCCATAATGCCGGGTATTTGTATTGGGAGAGTTCCGCAAGGTCTCCTTCAGTCCCAGTACAGGTGTGAGCTGCGCTAATTGCCCCCACAATAGCCCCAGGTGAAAGTGCGTACCTGCGGATACCCCGCTATTGTCGGACAGGGTCGCACGTATTGAGGTAGATGTCGAGGCGATAACTAGATTCACTGATTGTTTGTTTCAACATATTTCGAGCTCGACCAAGCCTGTAGTGACCCTCGCTCAAGTCCGGACCCTTAAGTCCAGTGTTGTGGAGACTCAAGTGGCTATCAACGTCCTTGTCTCAATTTATTGTCGGATCTTAGGCTTCTAATCGGCCAATTGAAAACTGAAATGAGTAGCCAATATTTATTATCAGATTTCAACATGCAATTTTGCTTGATCAGATGCAATCTCTTTGAAAATGGGAAATTATTTGGTACAAGTAGAGTTGGTCCACCCGGGGCTGCATTTAATTAATCTTCACAATGCTTTTCATTTATAACATTCCTTTTCATTCATAACTTTCATTTATAACATTCCAGGGTATCGTTTCTCGAAGCTCTCTTAGCCGCTAAGGGACTCTAATAGTGCTCTCTTTGCCGATAGCTAATACATTGTTAAGAGAGTGCTATGGTCCCTTAGCGGCTAAGAGAGCTTCGAGAAACGATACCCTGTTCTTTAATAACATTCCCATTGTTGAACTTTCAGATAAAATACATATGACCATGAAATACGTCAACAATCCATGATTGTATGCCTTTAAACTCTGATGATTGTGAATGATGTTCTGGTTCTGGTTCTCTTCTGCTCTGTCCCCATGTTCTGTCCTGTTCTGGTAATGGTTAATATAACACACAGCATCTCATATATCAAGATTATTTCCCTCTCACAAATAAAATCCTATATTCTTTCTCTTATTCTTTGATCTACACAGCTAACTAATTGATGTAAGTGAAACACAAAACACTAGCGTATACATAATCTATGATCATTCATCCAAGTGTTTACAATCAGCGCGAGCGGTTAAAGTAATTAATTCTCTAACAATGCAATCACTGGCCTGTTAATTGGTACCTATGCAATTCAGTTTTAGTCCATTGTTTCCACACAATTGTTTTGGATGCAGTGAGCCCGCAGTGTGTTAATTAATTCATACCTTTACTCTCCATTAGCTACGTCAGAGCTGCTGTTTGTTTGAAGTAATTGTTTGTGAAGATTAGCTATACATCCAGCAGTGAATACAGTAGTTATTCTGCAGTGTGCATCATGATTGATCATAACTGAGTGTAACTTAAAGTCAGATGTAGCTATAGGTAATGATTGTGTAACTTTTAATTATCTCATATTAGTGAAACTGTTAATACTTTGTTAATTGGAATGCACATATTGGTGAGGTATGCTATTTAATTATTTATTTTGCAATTAGTAAGGATAATTGTAATAAAAAACATAATGCTATTTTTTGCTTATAATTGTTTTGTTTTGTTTGATTTATTTTGTTTGTCTCACTCCCTCCTTCTCTCTCCCTCCTTCTCTCTCTCTACCTCTCTCTCCCACACACAAATCAAACATACACAATCCAAATACACACACATACGCACACATGCACACGCACACACGCGCACACACACTGACCTTATGCCTACTCACCTGACAGATACAGACATAAAGCAATCTGATTCCTAATACCTGTCACTGACTGTTTATACGGCTGCCGTCCAGATGTCTGACACATCCATGCTAATGGACATATATTTGTGTTGTCAGATCTCAACTTTCAAACCTACAGACTACACAGACTGACCAATCCATGGACATTACCCCCCACCTCCACTCCCCACCCCCACCACCCACCCCCATGTCCGACCAGACACACTGCCAATATGTTTACTCCATACGCCACTACGAACCACTGGTTAAGTGGCCAGAGTTTATTTTAAAGTTCGCCAGACATCCATCAAAACGTCGTCCAGTGCTCATTTAGTTTGATGTCTCTGTGAAGCTTTCCTTTCATTTTGGGAGGTAAAGAAAAGAAAAAGAAACCAAGGAGTATGGTTGTAGACAACATCTAAACAGGGTCTTTAAGATGTCAATGAATCTGGTGAGAGCCACCGGGGCTGATGCAGGAAGTATCACACACAGAGAGTATCACGGATCACACACGAGAGGATCATATCGGGTTCAACTGTTAATGCAAGATTTGAATGGAAGGAATAAATACTGCTGGGTTGCTTCTTGGTGTAGTGTTAGTATTAGCAGGCTTGGTAAATGACTAAAATGACTAATAGGAGCGGGTTTGGTAAATGACTAAAAGGAGCGGGTTTGGTAAATGACTAAAAGGAGCAGACTGTGTAGTTGAGTAAAAGGAGCAGGATGTATGTCTGAATAGGAACATGATGAAGGGGATGCGGAGGAACCTCAGAGAAAGGGAGAAGAAGCTTTACAAGCAAACAAGCGTGGCCAGCGGATCTGTTTAGAAAAGATGGAATTTGTCCCGTCTTTGGAGTAATCAGCCTTTGGTCCAATCAGTGTATTTGTAATTAGAATAATTTGGATAATTTCTGTACTTGGTCTCATCAGAGAAATGCACTGTGCAGATTTGGGAACACCATTTTCAAAGAAAGTCAACTTAAAAAGGAGATTAGATGAGATGAAACACACATTATTTCATTGCCATTGGTATCTATTATTTAGTTGCATATTTGGATTACAATAACATTTAATTTAAAGTATATCTATGAGAATAGGAATAATTCCCATGCCTGCCAACAAGCTTGATTCCAGTGTTCTTATCCAATCAGACTTCACCAATACTAATTTTAACCAATCAGAGACATATGTTCCAAGGGACATTCTTGACAGGGTTAAAACCTCATCCCAGCAGGGTACCCTGGCCGTATTGCTGGTCTAAGCTGACCACAAGTGGACAACACTACCCCTGTCCGTGTGACCGGCGGTCAAACTCCGGCCAGTCTGCAAGGTACAATAGTCGTACATGGCACCGAGTCTCCCAAGCTCACTGACGTCTGCTTTGCCTTCCACTTGGAAGATTTTTTCAATGAATAACTAGACTCCATGGTGATCCAAACACAGGAGTGATTATATCTGTGACCCCTTCGTCGGACCGCTATCAGATTGTCTGACCCCTAAACACTGCTAATTTAGGGGCCGGTAAAGCATATCATACATTAATAACTAAACCCAAGCTTCTCTTCTGTAGCTGACAAATACCCTATGAAAGAATTCGCTGCGACCCCTATTAACTCTAGGGTCATGCTCCCTATGGACTCAGCAGACCTGCTTCTATTTCCATGTCGTACAGGATTTGCAAATCTCTCCCCTTATTGTGTAGTGAGTGTAATTGACTTCTAGACGTTTTCAAGTAGTCATTTATATTGGGGGGAAAGGGACAATCTGTCCCCTATCTGATAAGGGCCACAATATCATATGATAATCCTGACTTCATCTCAGACAGATATCCAGCAGTGACACAGACATCAAGCAGTGAAATGGGCATCAAGCAGTGAAATGGGCATCACCATTTCCTGAATCAATGTAGGCTTTGTTTCCTTTCATTGAATCCCCTTGACTTCATCTTTCATCCCCCTGGCATTGCAATTGGGTGAAAGATTCCTGCATCAACGTTAAACTTCATATTCACTGAGCCACTTGACTTCATATCCTTCATCTTATTGACTTCATCCCTTAGCCCCTTGACTTCAGCCTCATCTCCTTGACTTCATCCCTTATATTACTGACTTCATCCCTCATCTCTTTGACTTCATAAATCTCTTTGACTTCATCCCTCATCTCTTTGACTTTATCCCTCAGCCCCCTGACTTCATCACTCATCCCCTCGACTTCATCCTCCTCATCCAATCGACTTCATCCTTCAGCCATTGACTGTCTTCCACATCCATCTGTCTTATTGGGCAGTTTCAGATGCCTCCAACAGGAATACTGTTTAAAGTAGTTAAAGACCAATGAATATTAAACAACTTCACAGCATTGATAGTGGAACAAGACCAGCTTGGCTGTTCAGGTGTGTGATAGATAAAGCAACTTCTCCACTATACGTTATTCATCTTTAAGATAAGATGGTCTACATCCTGGCACTTTCTCAGAGTAGGAGCTTCTGATGCAGGTGTGAGCCCGGTTTCAGTGCCATAGCTTCCATCTGAGGTTGTATGCGGCTAATGGAGCTGATAATGTGTGCATGAGTTGTTATATGGTAAAAGTATCATTTTCAGGGTGTTTTATCTAATGCTACATTCTGGTACTTTTAACAATGGTAGTTGTCAGCCCTTAACATTCCCAAAAATAATTGCCAATCTTACCACGAACATGCCCAAAGAATACATATTTAGAAGATCAAATTTTGTATTCACAGTTCACTGCAAATCCCCACCCAATCTCAAGGGGGAAAACCCGATTTTATTATGAAATGATTAACCTAACATTGCGAATCCATAGTAATATTTCAACAATGCTAGCCATGGTAAAAGTCACCTGACTGCAGATTCTAAAACGGAGGACTTGGTTTACTCAGCAGTCATAAAACCTCCACTCATTTTTTTTCAGAGCTCAATGTTACACCAAAATAAATATTAAGAAAATATTGGTTAATATGGCTCATTAAATGTCAATTGATATGACTGACAAGATTCTTTACGACATTAAATCCCGCCTGGACGACTATGGACGTAATTACGGCTGTGCACTGCCAGTCTTTCTTAAGCCCATGAAATATTCATGTTTTCTTGTGCGTGCAGAAGTGCAGTCCGTCTTGAAACACAGCTCACTCTGTTTTGTGCTACTTTTAGCTTTCTGGTCTCCCTCAAGTACTCTGAAGAATTCATTCAATTTCTTTTGGTATGAATCGTGTTTTACAGATTTCTTGGAACTGTATGTAATATCACGTAATGCTTCCAGCACAGATGATGTGGATCTTTGCCATTGTGTTCACTTTTTTTCATATTTCCTGAATGTTATATATGTAGCTGGGTGTGATATAAGCTGGGTGTAGTATAAGCTGGGTGTGATATAAGATGCTCCTACTGGTCTCAGCAAGTAGGGGTGGGCACTGGGTACCTCTTTGGCTCAGTTGGTTGTATTCGCAATCCAGCAACTCATATCAGGTTTGATTCCCAGGATTGGCTAGATCCTCTGTCACTTATGGGGTCAGTTGCTCAGAAGATTTGTAACTGCAATTGATCGTAAGTCAAATCTTAAGTCCATTGCATGAAGCACCTTTATAGCTACAATACTTGAAAATCTGATTAGCTAAAACTACAGCTACGAGAAACGTGTTTCATGCAAACAGACTTCTACTTGTAACAGATTTACATTTGTAGCAGATCCCTAACATTTGACTAGTAACCTAGACAGATGTTCTTGTTTTAAATAGGATTTTTGTTGCAATGAGTTTAGAATATGATGCAATTTCATTTATTTGACATATAATGTCATTTTCTCAAATTATATTGTCCTTTCATAATCTTATCACTAATTATTGTATATAGGTTATCAACAGTAGTAAATTAGAACTATTAGTAGTTAATATCAATAATTTTTCAGTTCTTTATCCCATTTACCCATGTACATACAATACAATGTAAAGCTGATTAAATAAGATTACAACACGATGGTTCTCTTTCCCTCTTTCATCTATAGAAGCTAAAAGTCAGGCTCACATTAATCCAAATTATTTTGATTAACTTTCTCTCACTCATTAAGTTCTTATAACACATGACGGTATTGTTGGATAGGTATTTTAGAAAATCTCATTTTCATAATCTTTTTTTTCTTGCTGCAAGCTCTGTGATCTTCTAAACTGCTTACATTGCACCTGTGGTTACAGTAAGAAGCTTATAGAGTACGGTAATCACATTGTGAGGACAACATGCTCTCATTCAGATAAACTTTCTCAAATGTATGTCTGTGTATGTTTTCACAATTAAGCTTCATCACGTTTGTTCTATTTCTTCATGTATTTTCTCCGTATTAGTGTTACATCTTATATGTCATTAAGATTGTATGTCATTATACATGTACATGTGATTTAAGGAAATATATGTTATTTAAATGTATTTTTATTAACAAAATGTTGTACACCAGACAATATTACAGTGTTCAAAATTAAGAAAATAATAAGGGTGTAAATTCTTCATAGGCCCAATGTTAATGGAGGTTAAATCTGTAATGTTCAGGGGGTCACACAGATACCTTTAACATGACCGCCTTTAAAATCGAACACTGACTTATGGTTTTGGACTTTCTTTGCTTTTTTATATTTGTGAAAAAAATAATTGTTGAGTATTCCACATTTTTTTTGTTATTTTGTATAAATTATAATTCTTATTCTTTTAACAGTATTTATTTGTAAAGTTTTCTGGCATTGATTACACTTCAAGTGATCTATTCATTTGTATCCAAACATAAATAAAATACTATTGAACGTCATAATCTTATAATATCTTGTTGTATATTGACAAATTGTTCAAAATGACAGGCTCCGTTCAACTTATCCAATACATTTCCAATTGACATAACACATGTTTTGTTTAACTTTCCATAATATTTACAAATGGCATAACAACATTTGTTTGCTATACTTCATGTGTTCCATATATGGTCGCGGTTGTGTCGCCACTCAAGTCGACTTTGTAAACACTCCTGCACCGTGTAACGAATGCCTTGGCGAAGTTGTATCAATATTGAATCCACTGGTAGCTGCTGGTGGCGTGGAGTCAATACCATTACGCGCGGTGTCAGTGGCGTAGACTTGGCGTATGTTATGGCTAATACTTTAATCGGAAGTGATTAGTCCCCGCAACAAGTGGCCCTCGGGGGGAAATTACGTAAATATTACCACCAATAACATCTGGGTCTACGTCACGTGCCCGGGAGGTGACACACGTGAGGAAATGACACCGATCGATTAGGAAATATTACGGGGTTTTTTCGTACTTGGACAATGATAATTTTACGGCAATGAATCGCTGCGGTTTGTCTGCGCGTATTAGTACTGGTTTAATGAATTACACAGCCGTGGGACTAATGCAAATATTACCGTGATGAATTATGGCATCATGAATGATGGTGTCTGGTAGGTTAATGAAATGGCTTATGGGGTAGATGAATACACTCAGGAGATTTGTAAAGTTGATGCTGATGGTGTGCGGGGTGTTATACGTATTGGATTATTCATGTAACTATAATGTAACTGTAATGTACAGCTGTAACTATATGTCATGTGACAGTCATGAGAGGAAGTCGGGGGATAAATATTATTGTAAAATTCTCGTGTCACATGCCACGTTGTTTACGATGATCTGTCACAATTTGATCCCATATATTTCACACTCATTCGTCAACACTTCACTGAGATAGTCATAAGCTGACATTTGTCAATAAAGTAAGATTAAGAAGAATGACAAGATAACGTTGAGGTTTATCAATTCATCAATGTTTATCTCCCTGATAATTTAATAGAAAGAAAACACCAAATACAAAATTATGCATGTGTACAAATTAATTATGCTATTTTTATTAATTCCTAAATGTTCACATAAGTAAAGTGAACACAGAGAAAATGATATATATATATGGTTTAAACATATTTTATTCAAATTAACCAAAAAGGATTGGCAAACAAGCAAACTGCTTATTTAAATGCTGCTCCATACATTACAAAAATAGACATACTATATATGTAGTTTTGATTACTGTATATATTTATATAAATAAGAACCAATATTTCTGGCGAAAGAATATCATAACACTTGCTATCTTGGTTTATAGCCTATCACATGCATGTTAAAGGTATAGTCTCTGTTTATTTACTAATGTTTAACCGAATTATGATCGATTACAATTCCATATCATATTAAACTGTCAATAGTCTAAATACTCGACAATCCCACTTCAGGAAAAATACAAGGTAAGGTATATGATCAAAGTAGTTGACCCACTAAACGGATAAACACGTTATTACACGAAAATATGTAGATTTAATTTGTTCAAACAAGAACTTAGTTGAACTAAGTACATATCACATATCCTCTTCTACTCTGGGATTGTAAATCAAGATTTCCATGCTATTTTCCAACTGCAGTGAAATATTTCGCTGTAGACCATGTGTAATGTCTTATTACCATCGCATGAAATTTTGACTTTGTGTTTGAAGTAGTTAAAGCTGCTATTAGCAGACTATGAAAACATCTTTGTACCCTTCCTCTACAAGCTGAAATCTCCTCACGTCAATCTGTGATGTTTGTCATAGCCATCATAACTGCACCCCCAGTCGTATAGCATGTACAATCTTTAATGATTGACATTTAAACATACATGTACATATCTATCTACCGGTATCTATAAGGATATGGCACTTTGAACATGCCTTAGGGGGTGTTATTTGGACATATTATGTCACCATTATTATTATTATTAGTTGTTGTTGTTAATAATATTAATAATAATAATAATTATTATTATTACTATTATTATCTACCTATCCATACAGCTATATACACATTTATATAGCACAAATATCCAGAATAACTGCTCAAATAGCAAATGCATTTTTTGGAAAATGGCATGAACGGGGATCATGTATAAATTTAATTAACCCTCTTAATCCATGCTAGATTAAACACAGGAATTTATTAGCCTAAATTAGGGGCATCTCTGGTTGCCTTCAGCATGGAGAGAGTTAAAGAAGCTAGTTTCTACTTTTGTCTGGAAGGTGCACAGTTTGTCAGATTCACAGATGTTTGTGGGAGATTGTTCAATAATCAGTAGCTTGTAGACCTGTTATCACCTGAGAAACAACAACCAGCCTCCAGGTGTTGATGACATCTTGGAGACATTGTGCCTTTAATTTATTTTAATGAAGAGTTAGACTGCGATTGTTGTATGTATTTAGCCATGATTGCTGTATGCGTTTAGCCATGATTGTCGTCTGTGGGTGTCAATTAGGAAGTGTCGTGGCTAATTATGCTCCCAGGTAGCCAGCTATCTTTAGGTAAGTGTAGTAATTCCCAGGTGTGAACTCACCTGCCCAGGACGGGCTGACCACTACTTGGCAAGATGACTGTATGTGTTACGTAATGTAAACATTTGCTTCCAGTAAGGCACAATATTGTGTTAGGAATCTTCCAGTCTATATCTATCAGACATTAAGCTCTTATAAGCTGGTCTATGTACATAAGTATTATCTCATCTATGCAGAGGTGACACTTGCCAACATTTCTTATAAGTAATTATGATAATGAAGTGAAGCATCTACATTTACATGTAAATAAAGTCACATTTATCGATTTATGATTTTGTTACATTGAATATGAATTATAGTTATAGTTATAGTTATAGTTTTGGTTATAGTTAAATCATTTTAAGCACAGAATGCTTGGGTTGTTTTTTATTTTAGTTATTTTTTAACAATTTAGATTCTAGTTTATTATCTTTCCATATAGTTACAGGATCAAACCGATCGGAATTGAATTATCGATGGCCGAATTATCGTGATCCACTGTAGTTTGTATTGCTTCTGTTGGTCTAATACCTTTGACTTTGAATAAACACTTATTCATTTGTTTTTAAACATGGAATGCAAAGATACAAATTTCTCAAAATAGTTATCGCTCATTACGCCAAGACGTATATTAGCCACCAATGATGGCTATATTCAAGGCTACACTGTTCAGAGGTATAGCATTCAGTAGCAACCCAGACTAATTGTGTTTGTTGTCACACTCTTCCTTCTGTAGTGTGTTGGTCAGCTAAAAGATGAGTCTGAGATCTTTATGATGTTGTCGTCCTTGCCCACACAAAGAAGCTCCTTTGAAGGACATATTGCCCTCGCTTGTAAAACGTCTCTACCTGTGTGCCTGTGTTCTTCTTCAAAACACAAATATATAAGTGTAAATTGACAAATTTCACACATGAGTAATGATGTATTATTTATTTGAGATCAAAAGGATTTGTTAATCCTATTTAAATCTCATCCCAGAGTAAACATCTCTCCCGAGATCATATTTGCCGTGTGTCACTTTTGAGGGGTCTTTGAGGATACCACACTGGCAAGAGTCAAAAACGCATCCTCAGAACGCTGGAGACGATGTTTGGTTTGATAATCAGTCGCTGGCGCGATGACAGCGACACGCGAGGAACGAGGAAGAGTACAAACTGTCTGTTGACTCGCCACTTCCTGGTAGGCAGGAAGTAAACTGACTCCTGAATGTGGACCGGTGCTGCCAAGTTCCACGCCAGCGATCAGCTACACCCTTTTCCCGCGCGGTCTTCTGGCAGCCGCAGCAATGTCGAACGTTTGATGTCCAGCTATCCGGGAAGCTCCGAGAGCCTGTTGCATTCTGGGACTGGACGTCCTGTGTTTCCTGGTTCAAATCTGTTGTCAATGACGATCAACAGACAATGCATTGTTCCGTCAATCTTGCGTTAGAAATGTTAGGAAATACAATATTTAAGTTGAATGAATTGATTGAATTGGAGCTTTATGTCACAGCGGGAATATTTCACCTGTACGTGACGAATAATTAAGACACATAACTAAAGTAGCAGCAGTAGGTATGAATTTATCACAATATGGGGGCTTTTGACCTAGGGGCTTTTGACCTGGACCCAAATTTATCTCATAGTTTTATAGACTTTGCACTTTGAATGGCCCATTCTTTTTCAAAATGACCCATCACAAATTAGGATGATGGGCCATTTGACACATCAGTTTCTTTAACTAGGTTGACACCTGCAGTACCTACTGTAAATTAGAAAATTAAATTAGAAAGTTTGTATATCCAACCTTTATTTTAATGTTAATTTATGTAGTATTTACTTGTTTATCAACTAATATCATCTTACACACCCACATGTACAAATTCAGCCCTTTTTCCTGTTCAGCCCTCTGAATAAAATAATACTCAAAATATTTTGAGATAATTATACAAACAGATTTTTTATAAAAGGTTCCAAAATATATATATACCGGTACATGTAATAAATTATTTTGGTTACCGGTAGGTCGTACAAAATATAAAATTTAAATGTATTTTGTTTTTCATTCCATTAGTATTTACAGAGGTAATCTATGAAATAGCAGTGTTAATGTATTTCATGTCAAACTATCATTACATATTTTAATCATATTGCCATTATTGGAAGAACTGAGTAACACAATGATGTGTCGTGGATCGTACCTTGTCAAAGTTTGTAGGAAAATTATTTGTATATACTTTTTTTAGTATTTTTAAAAAACTTTTTTTTTGGACAAATTACCTCCACAAGGACTATAACATTACCCCTACAGCTTGTTGGTCTGGATTTTGTTTGTTTGTCAGTATGCCATCAACAGTATATGATAGCTAAATCTAACCTTGTACACAGACGCACACCACACAGACTGTGCAGGTCTCCCCCGAGGTCTTCTTAGTGTGGGGCGGCCACACGGGCATATCATCACTACAATGGCAAAGACGGGTGTAACAGTAGACCAAGAACAACAGTGATGACGTGTTGTAGGAACCCCCCATCTCAGTCTGGGAATCATCAAAGCTATCTGATTTTCTGAATAGTAAGATCAGTCTTGTGGTCGCTAATGCTGTCAGTAGACTGTCCACACACAGTGCAGGGTTTTCCTGTCCAAACCCAATGTAAGCCTAAGGTAACTGTAACTCTGTTGTAGGAACCCCCATGTCCGTCTGGAGATCATCAAAGCTATCTGAATTCTGAATAGGAAGATCAGTCTTGTGGTCCCGAGCACTGCAGGTAGACTGATCACAGAGAGCAGGGTTATCCTGTATGAAACCTATGTAACCCTAAGGTAACAGTAACTCAAACTCTAAGGTTGGACTTAATGTTACCTTTGAGTTATGCTGGTTCATATGGAAGGGCCAAGAAGATGACAGTGGTATTATGCCAAGAAGATGACAGTGGTATTATACCCAGAAGATGACAGTGGTATTATGCCAAGAAGATGACAGTGGTATTATGCCCAGAAGATGACAGTGGTATTATGCTCAGAAGATGACAGTGATATTATGCCCAGAAGATGACAGTGATATTATGCCAAGAAGATGACAGTGATATTATGCCCAGAAGATGACAGTGGTATTATGCCCAAAAGATGACAGTGATATTATGCCCAGAAGATGACAGTGGTATTATGCCCAGAAGATGACAGTGATATTATGCCCAGAAGATGACAGTGATATTATGCCCAGAAGATGGCAGTGGTATTATGCCCAGAAGATGACAGTGGTATTATGCCCAGAAGATGACAGTGGTATTATGCCTAGAAGATGACAGTGGTATTATGCCCAGAAGATGACAGTGGTATTATGCATTCAACGTTTAAATATGTTCATTCATTGTATATATTAATGCTCCATATCCATGCATCACTGTGAGTGTTTTTTGTGGAATAAACTGATCGAGAAGAAGACGGTAGTATACTCTGTGGGTATACAGCATGACATCCAGCCTCAGATTTGGTGGTCACGGTATACTTAGCACGTGTCACTTGTCAGTATACCTAAGATTTATCAGCGTACCTTGAACACTTCCCAGTATGCCTTACATTTATCAGAATACCTAACACGTGTCAGTATATGTAACACTTGTCAGTATATGTAACACTTGTCAGTATATGTAACACTAATGCTTAAGTACTTTTCAGTAAACCTAACATTTGTCATTGCGTGTAACACTTGTCAGTCTATGTAACACTTGCCAGTATATGTAACACTAATGCTTACACCGGTATACTTTTCAGTAAACTTTTACACTAAGATAAGACACTTCAGTAAACGGTCCAGTTGTTAGTACCAAACTTTTCAGTATTTATGGCCCTAAAGAAGATAAGATAAGATAATGGTTTATTGGCCATAAGGGAATTGGGGGGAGGGAGGAGGGGGGGGGGGAGGTAGGGGAAATAAAGCATTATAAAAAATGCTTGATGTTTTTCAGTATACCTATAACACCAATGTGGTTCAGTATACCTGACACATTGTCAGTTTATGTAAAACATTTCAGTGTACTAAAAAAGACATTAGTATACTATAGTGTAGGTACTAGTACCTCATTCTTGTCAGTATGGAATGGACTTACCGTACTTAAAAAAGAATATCATCTTTCTATTGGTTATTTATAGTCATTTAATGGGTGACAGAACTTCAATGTCAGATTGCAATACTACAAGCGATCAATTCATTGCTCCGTGTAATATACTGAGAATATCGGTATAGGCTGCCAGACACGGGGCTGCCAAACTCTGGGATCAGATGTAAGAATATTCTAAGTGTGCGTGCGTGCGTGCTTGCATGCATGTGTCTATGAGGATGCTTCTATTTAAAGCTAGGATTGATCAGTTATACTCTATAGTGTCCTCATTATATCTTCTGGTATCAGTTATTGGCTGTGGTTTGCGAGCATCTTCTTATATCTATCTGTTGTTGGCCATTATTGTTAACATCATGTTGTCATATGTATCAGTTATTGGCTGCAGTTTGTGTGTATCATCTTTATCATTTCTATCAGTTATTGGCTGCAGTTTGTGTGTATCATCTTTATCATTTCTATCAGTTATTGGCTGCGGTTTGTGAATATCCTAATGTTATATCTATCAGTTATTGGCTGTTGTTTGTGAATGTCAACTTATCATATCTATTAGTTATTGGCTGTTATTGTGAACATTTGCTTGTTAAATATGTTGGTTATTGATGGTGAGCAGTCTTTACGTTATACATGTATCTATGAGTTATTGGCTGTTGTTTAGGAATCAACTCTTATTATATATGTCTATCAGTTATTGTCTGCGTGGATGGGTGTGATTTATGTATTTTTCAATCACTAACTCGGTCATATAAACACAATTTCAATACACACGGCACATTCCGCGAAAACCAAGCGTATAATCTGGGTATTGCTCAGGTGAGAAATATTTGTTTACAATTATCTGGACGTCATCCGAACACGCTGACATGATTCAATGACGACGGCAGTTTATGAAGAAAAACATGGAACGGAATTCAGGCAGGGCTGTTTATTGCCTTCTTATGAATACAACTTCACGTAGAACAGAACGTGGCAGAGTGCCAAGAAATCTGTATCTTCTCTTGGCCTGTCTTCACGCTTCGATGATTTTTTTAAAGGACTTGTATTTTTCTGAACTTGTTTACGTGACAAACTTTCTCAGCAATTTAGCAAAATTGTTACTGAAAATTACCTTTTGTCTACAGATGTTTTCAAGGAAATTATACATGCTTGTCAAGAAGTATCATATCCTGGAAGGCAGCCATGATATATGACAGCGTACAATTGGATTATAACCTTGTACAGCCGAAGCTGGTATAGTAACTTTGCGGCTCTGTTTTGTCACGTGTCCCTTTAAGTCGTATGTTGGCTGTACTCTGGTATTGTGATCGTTACTCTGGTATTGTGATCGTTACTCTGGTATTGTGATCGTTACTCTGGTATTGTGATCGTTGACGTGAGCTGTTGGACGACGGCACACAGCAGTAGCTGGTGGAACTTATCTGACCAGAAACCACCCAGCCACACACCACTCTCATCAACATCTCTCTTAGTCCTGGTCCAGATGTTGTGGGTTTCATTGAGGTGACAAGATTCTGTGAAGTAGCATCTATGTCCTCTTCACACAAGAAGGATATCAATCAACACTTGATCATGAAATACAGAAACACACATTGAAAGTATGAACTGATTTATGGAAAAATAGTATATTGAAGATATATTTAAAAAAACATATTTGTAGACAATCGAATTTCAGAATTATATCAAATCTAAATCACTTTGTATGTGTGCATGGCTTTGGTAACCATATAAACTGAGATTATTGGAATGTAAGCAATAAACAAACTATTTGAAGGTAACCTGTAAACTGATACTATTGTAAGGTAACTAGTAAACTAGGACTATTTGAAGGTAACCAGTAAACTGATACTATTGTAAGGTAACTAGGACTATTTGAAGGTAACCAGTAAACTGAGAGTAAGCTAAGGTAAGCAGTAAACTGAGATTATAAACATAAGGTAACATAAGCTATTTGAAGGTAACCAATAAACCAAGATAACTGGAAGGTAAGCAGTAAACTGAGACTTGAGACTATGATAAGGTAACTAGTAAACTGAAACTATTTGAAGATAACCAGTAAACTGAAACTATTTGAAGATAACCAGTAAACTGAAACTATGCTAAGGTAACTAGTAAACTGAGACTATAATCATAAGGTAACCAGTAAACTGAACATATTTGAAGGTAACCAATAAACCAAGATTACCAGAAGGTAACCAGTAAATTGAGACTATTGGATGGTAACCAGTAAACTGAGACTATGATAAGGTAGCTAGTAAACTGATAATATTTGAAGGCAATCAGTAAATTGAGACTATAGTTCTTTCATTTCAGAGAAACAAACTACTACTAGTATACTGGAAAGAACATTAAGCATATATTTTCTTTAAAAAATAAAATTAAAACCCACGACTAACAAATGTATATTGAATGAATACCTTAGTATATGTTACAATCGACATGTACCTTTTATATTCTATGTATTATTACTTCTATATATACCCCGGTATGTATAAGACATGTATGTTAAAGTAACAATATCTGCTCAAGTTTGAAACAGATATATTTTATAAATTCTGCTCTGTTGTCTTCTAGTCAAGATATACAAACATATATCAACTGGCTGGTTAATACGTCACAACTGTGCAACAAGTCTGGACGGTTCCGCTCCACTACAAGAGCTGTTATAAACCAGCATTAGGAACAGGACAACAGGTAAATACAGGTAGCCATCTCGGCAAGGTCTAAGCCACAAACTTTGTTTATTTTCCCCCGACCAATCAGGGGGTGCGGACTACGTTAACAACTGCTCAGCGATTGGCTGGAAGTTTACTACTACTATTACTACATAGTAAACCACAAGTCTACGCTCAGTACCTGAACAATGATTACCTGGATCTAATTAACTTATGTGATCAAGGTACGTCAACATTTGTTTGTATATCATTCCTGTATTTTATCATGCAGTGGATAGTTTTGTTATGTTTTGTCAAGGTCATGTATTGGCTAAGAGCAGTTGTTGCTACATGAGGTCCCTTAAGTCACAGGGATTTGATGTCATCTGTGCAGAATTTGCAGAATAAAAGTTTATAAGTGCATATTTGCAGAATGAAAAGTATTTAAGAGTTGTAATGCTGACTAAAAGACAGTGTTGTTTGCATTATTTTATTTTGCAAGAACACAGCACATTGAATGTTTATTTTTATGACTGCAATTAATTAGCATGCAATCAGTTAATACTATTATATCTAATATTAAATCATGCATTCATTATAAAAGTATGCATTTATTAAAAGTTCAGTTGGAATACACGTCATATTCTGCAGCTTATGTAGGCCATCCAGTCGGCTATGCTACGTCCCGTTCCCCTCAGTTCCCCCCAGTTCCCCCCAGTTCCCCTCAGTTCCCCCCCACCTCTCCTTTCACATTACCTGCCGTGTTACCTGTCCTCATCATTTTACCTGTGTCATACCTGTCCCGGTCGGTCGCTTTACCTGCGTCCTACCTGCCCATCTCGCTTTCAGCAAACAGAGTCTGACCTGCGTCGTGCAGTACGCTTGGCCATCAATTAATTCAGGCTTCTAGCACTACTAATCAGGCCGACAGTTTACTCAGGTCGAGACAGGGATTTTCGGAGCAAGGCTACTTGGGGTATATAAGCTTGTCACAGGTAGAAACGGGGTTACCTGAGATAACGAATGTGACTCACCTGTGCCGAGGGGGGTCAGGGGTCAGGCTAACTGGCAGGACTATGCTTGTTGAAATTAAATTTGCAATTCTGGCGTACGGTAGATCGTGAATAAAATATTGCATTTGGTAGTGATTGCGCAATTTTGCATGCATGAATAATGTGTTAATCGTTGATCTGAGGGTCTGAGGTGATGACGGGGCTCGTACAGAAGTGTCACACAATCTGGAACTGCAGGGGCATGTTCAGGAAATCTAAAGAAAGGGACTGCAAAATGTAATTTGGGATGTAAGAGTCTGATTTTGAGACAAAGAGGAAAAGAGGCCATTATGTAAAAAGAAATACAAAATAAGTAAGGCATAGACATTTCCATCTAAATCTGTCCTGGATTTGCATAAACATTGTCAACTCCATGAAAGAGAAACAGTTAATGTCAAAATATTAGTCTGTCTTCAGACGAGGAACTTGAAATTTTATACGTTGAAAAAAAGCTGAAAATATCTGTGTTGTTTTCAATGCTGTTCTCATATAACTACTGTGTGCTTTACTTGTAACACTACTCCGCACAAGTGGATGGAAGATGCACTAGTACTTCAATATCAAGCCATTTCTTTTTAGCCAACATATATAACTCATTTCTGTTTACCATCACATTTGAAGCTATATCTCCTGCACACATTTCCTCATTACCTCCTAATTACCTCCTCATTACCTCCTAATCACTGTCAAGACCTCGTCCCACTGCTCAGGAACTCTTCGGTACTTTGGAGGTAAAATTGCCCATGGGTGCCTCTCTTGATCGACGTTAAGCTACTTCCACTTTGGGCTTTTTTGATGACCGATATTCCAAATCCCCAAAGGACAATTTATCTTCTCCGTATTTAGCTGCATGCTCGAATTCTTACCTCACCAATCCAGCTGAGAATACACGAACACAGCCCCTTTAATGTGCATTGTGTCCCCAAAACCCCCTTGCCATCAACCCTCAGGCCATCAGGTATCGCTGTATCTATTGTGTTCAACACCTCACAAAGGAGAAATCTATTCCTAGTGGATGAGCATGTAGATACTAATTTATTTAGCGTCCCATCAAGATTGTGTTGTGGCCTGGGGATATTTCTCTATACGTCCTTCCATGTCCTGCAGGTCGGAGTTCAACATCCCTGCTGTCCTTGTCAGGACTGTATATGTACATCCATATCCCTATCTAGTCACCCATGTCCTTATCTTTTCACCCACATCCCTATCCCCTCAACAACATCCCTATTTCTTCACACACATCCATGCCTCCTAATTAATTTTCTTTACCCATATCAATATTTCTTCATCCACATCATTTCTATCCCTCACCCACATCCCTATCCTCTCACCCACAATCCCTATCCTCTCACCCACACAATATCCTAATCTTCTCATGGACATCCCTATCGCTCAACCACAGCTCTATATACCCTCACCCACATCCCTATCTCCTCACCTACTTCTCTATCATCTCACCCATGTCCCTATGTCCTCACACAGATCCCTATCTCCTCACACAGATCCCTATCTCAATCACATCCCAGTATCCCAATCCCCTATCCCTCCTTACCCTATTCCTTACACCCTGTTTATTGGATTCAGAATCCAGCCACGACTGCGGGGATAGCTGGGACCACTTTCACAAAGCTATTGTCAGTCACATTGATAATCACGGGCACAGGGGTGGGTGGTAGCGCTATGGTAGAAGGTTGGACTTTGGAGCCAAAGGCCCCGGGTTCAAGTCCCACCCTAGGAGCTTGGCATCAATGTTCCTGAAAGTTACCTTTCTGATGTGATCATGATAGGAGGTGCTGTCTGTAGCATGGCAATGCAGTTAAGTTATCAGCCCTGGTCTGTCACCAGTATCCACACATGTTATCAGCCCTGGTCTGTCACCAGTATCCACACATGCATCATGCTACTTCAGTCTTCAATCATTATCTTCCCATTCTATTTTCAGTCAGAAATTAGTTGTTTTTTGGTGTGTTTTTTATACATACATTTGTTTAGAGTCTGTTATAAGTTAAAAATGCTTTGTGGAATAAGTTGTCAGGACATTACTATGACCTATCCCTGACCTGATATAGTTTTACCTATGTGATGACATGGTTGGACAGCTCTTACTGTAGATATATACAGTCATGTAGTCTATATATACACACACAGGCCAGGTGCGATCTGTGTGTACATGCAGTAGAGCATAATGTAATGTCTGATTATCAGATAGGCCGCACCATGTCGATGAAGTCACTGTTGCTTACAGAAATAGAAAAAAATGTGACCTTTGTTCTCTAACAAACACACGTACTTACGAAGTGTGCCATAATACGTACAAAGTGTGTCGTGATTTAATTGGTCAGAAATATGAAAGTACATAGACATATATTAGAGAATCAAGTTCAGATCAAATTTACTGTTAATTTCAACCAAATTTTAAAACGATGCGCCCATTTCCATATAGCGCATTTGAACAGTTATTCTGGATATTTGTGCTATAATAATAATAATAATAATAATAATAAATAATATATTTGTGTTGAAATATTAGGTACTGCTTAAAGCTATTGTTATCAAGTTAATTAGAGCTGAATAAGTCCCTTTATACACTACGGTATTAGATTGAAAATTTGTGTGAACGTTTTTTTCTTTCTTTTAATAGATCAGTATTAGTACATTCATAAAACTGTATGAAAAGTGTTTTTACTTTATCTTCAAGACCTAAACAGGAACTGATAAGAAAACTTGTTGCCATATGTGGAGTTCTATATCTGAGCCAAATCTTTTGTTTGTATTGTCTGTGGAAGAACATGTTAACTCCAGTATCAGACCTGGTTTCCTGTACCAGATTGTATTAACGTGTAATATAAAGAAAACATCTGGAGGTTAATAGGAAATAATCCTAGATCTGAGCCAATTATTTGTAAAAGAATGTGTCAACTACAGTATCAGACCTGGTTTCATGTACCAGATTGTACTAATGTGTAATATAGACAAAACATGTCTTGAGATTAATAGGAAATGAGTAAATAAGTGTTAATGTTATAAAATTACATTAAAAATAAAACATTTATAGAAACATGAAATCAATTATTCCAGATATAAAACCTCTGAGGAACGTAGCTTTTATGAAGTTATATTCGAACTATACCGTTCTGTATTTGTGAAGCATAGAAGTAGATGTACTGGGGAACAGGGGACATTGAGTACACTGTACATATGTAGGGTGATTGTGCTGTCATAATAGGTAACCGTACTACATATGTAATTATGAGGGCTGTATACTCTGCGGTACATGACAACAAGTGCTTTGTATAAGCACAATACGTACAACCTTTTAGCGAGTATAAAATATAGTATACTACATTTGTTTATTTTATTTTTCTTACCCTATATTTAGTATTATTTTTAAGACTTTACTGTATTTGTTGTCATACATATCTACATATTTTTAGTCTTCAGGGCTGTGTTTCACGAAAGGGGTGTATATTTACATTGGACGTAAATGACGTACTGTTGCTTGTATTACGTCATTTACTTTGATTGTATTACGTCATTTACATCTCGTGTAAATATACACCCCTTTCGTGAAACACAGCCCAGGAAAAATAATTTAATTTCTGATTTTATTATATATAATTCATATACTATATTATTTGTGTTTTTATGAATTAATTGGAAATTAAATGCTTATATGGCGACGTTTCTGCTAAATATATCAATTATATGATGATAGTGACTATATGTGTCAACTGACAGACCCTATGCAATGGACCCGTATGACATCACAGATCACATGGTCCATGCCCTGAACAGAGCACGTATACACAACGCAGTGCAGTGCACGTATATATAGCTGCTTCTAGCTGTCAATCAAGACATCACGGAAATGTACTTTGACGAGGAGAAATCTCTGTGGATGGCAGAAATAATCGCGGGCTATTATGACGTTATCAGTTATCGTAATTCTACATTTACAAATATTAGCAGTGCAGAGAGATTTGGTGAACTGAGATAACCAGCATGATGTCTCATTATCAAGTAAGCATGCAGACAATTGATGTTTGTACATCCACATTCTTAGAGGACTCACTATTACTGGCAATACAAACAAAATAAAAGTAATACAAAATTATTACCAATGTTATTGTGAACTACAAATTGTGTCCATTCTTTAAAATAATTGAAAAAAAATAAACATTTTATTTATTTATTTATTGGATGGGGTTTATGGCTGCTTTCAAGATTGTTTCAGTTTTGTCACAGCTTGTCAGTTTATGACAGTAGGAAACCTGCAACATCTGTAGCTGAATGTTGCATTAAACCTGCGAGCACTGGCTGGTACCGACAGACCAAGGATGATATCTGCACTGCCACAGTACAGACAGTGCGTCCTATCAATATCACGTCAAAAAATGAACCTTCGCAAACATTGATGCCTGGCTCTTGGTACAGGATTTGAACTTGGGCCCTTTGGCTCCTAAGTCCAACATTGTACCATTGCGCTACCACCCACTGAAACACTGTTAACCTTCATATTGATGATGGCAACTAGAGATGCCCTAGAGCAGTGACAGTAATTGATCCAGTTAAGATAAGGTTAATCGAAATGAACGATGTAACATCAAAAACAAAAATACACTTTGATATAATTGATTTGCATTGTTCGGAGGTAAACCTGTGACCACTGTCCAGTGTGCTATTGGACCTTGGATACCTTTGATGTGGCAATACCAATTTGTGCTCGACTTACAAGGACGCGAGTTCTAAGGTCATTGATTACTTGTAACCCAAAGAGACAAATAGTCAATTTCCTGGTCGGACCGTAATAACTGCTGCTGCATTGTCAAACTGCTTGATTACAGTATGTATGTGCTGGCCAGAAGACAGGTGTGTAGCTTTGACACCCATCAGACAGCTGTGTAGCTCTAATAGACAGGTGTGTAGCTCTAATAGACAGGTGTGTAGCTTTGACACCATCAGACAGCTGTGTAGACAGGTGTGTAGCTTTGACACCATCAGACAGATGTGTAGCTTTGACTCCAGAAGACAGCTGTGTAGCTCTAATAGACAGGTGTTTAGCTTTGACTCCAGAAGACAGCTGTGTAGCTCTAATCTAATAGACAGGTGTGTAGCTTTGACACCATCAGACAGCTGTGTAGACAGGTGTTTAGCTTTGACTCCAGAAGACAGCTGCGTAGCTCTAACCTAATAGACAGGTGTGTAGCTTTGACACCATCAGACAGCTGTGTAGCTCTGATGCCATGATCTAAGTATGTAGCTGTAATATACAGGTGTGTAGCTCTAATAGACAGGTTAGAGAGGTTTTTAGCTTTAATAGACAGGTGTATTTCATAGTACAAAATCAAATTAAGTCAAAAATGAAATTGCAATGACACTATTCTGAAACAAATCTGAGTATACATTATTGGGTTAACATGGCCTGTTTACTTCAAGGTTTTGGTGATATTTTTTCGAAAATAATAATCTGAATGCATTGATAGGTCAGTCAACACTTAGCTCCCCCTGTTGTTCTCACCTGAGTTTGCCTCGTTAGCGGCCCAACAGGTAGTCTCTCCTGGGGTCTGTAACAATGCAAAGGGCTCATTGTTTGCTTAACGGACGCCGACACAATCCACTGTTCGGACAACAACAGCCAATAGTCTCTCATCATACGCGTGTCAAACAGTGGAGATTTATGTTGAAAATATGGACAATGAAAAGAAAGGTGACCCCCACCGCAGGGGTCGGTTCTTTGCAAATCCCAGACCAAGAACTATGATTTAATTGCCTAGCTTGATTAGAATCACGTAGTTGAGCTGTGTAAATGCTGGCTTCCTGCTTAATTGAAAAAGAATTGGCCTTTACCGATATCTTACACAAAATCTGAATGATATTGGCTGGCGGCATTCCATCACAGAAGGTATAGGAATTGATATTGAAATATGTCTTTAGGATACTAGTATATACGGTAGTTCTTTTTGAAAAGTATTTCTCGAGATGTGACAAGCTTAGAGTAATGTGAATGTGAATTTTTATTGTATTCAAATTAAAACGTTTTAAAAAATGGATTCATTATTTTTAGTTTGAAAAGCTGGTAGTCTCAAATGTAAAATGACTTGATCATGCCATAGACTGCTGTAGAGTACCGGTAGGTTGATCTATCAACACGTGTAGACCAGCCTGGTGATAGAGTAGCAATGGCCACACACAATGTGTTCTGTTCTGAAGGCCAACAACCCTTACGGTATGTTCATCCTAATGTCCTGGTGCCCGTTCCATACAGCCATCGTAGTGCTACAAGAGTCGTAACTCTGTGTTAACATATCTAATAGAGGAGTTGTGCCTCTCATAGTACTCTGATCGTTCTGTGGAACAAGTCACTGGACTCTCCTGTACAAAATGGTATAATTCTTTGATAGACTTTACTCAAACTTTAGCCGTAGACCATGCCATTGCTGACATTGGAGTTATGTACCTTAATACAGAAGAGCCCTTACCTGTGTCATGTTCCACAACAGAACCATCATAGCGCTACCACTATACCATTGCTAGCATTGGAGTTTAGGGTTCTTTAAGAGTATACACCATTCATTCATTCAGCAGAGCCATGTTCCACAACAGTGCCAGTCACAACTCTTATGCCTGCTTAGTGATCTACAGCTCTCATGATGCTAGCATCGGTCTGTGGAATAGGTACTAGGGTCCTGTTTCCTCAGAACAGATAGTAACTCTACCAGCAGCAGTCACTACTCTGGAAGTATCACTCTCATAGCGCTATGATCGGTCTGTAGAAAGACTCACAGAATTCTTAGTCTGTGTCACACCTTGTTCTCACCCAAATACTCCTAGTCAAAATATCCCCCTATATCAGTTAAGCAAGTCTAGATTACTGGAGAACATGAAGGTAAAGAATTTTAGGTGCTCCTTGTATAAAATATAATATCAATTATATATTATTGATTTACATTAACCCTCTATGGATAGTCAACAGGATTCTGCTCCTCAGAATCATTTTAACACTACCAGTACGAGTCAACTGTTAGTGTTAACTGCAGCTCTCATAGCACTATGATCGTTCTTTAGAATGGGTACTAGGGTTCCATTCCTCAGACCAGTACCAGTACCAGTACCAGTCACAACTCTCATGCTGCATCACACTATCCCTGCTGGATTAGGCACCAGCACTGCTCTTTAGGGCATCTCCAGTTGCCTTCAGCATGGAGAGGGTGAAGCGAGTTAGTTACGACTATCGTAGCAATTGTAATGTGCAACAGGGTCACGTTGCATCCCTCATTAGCATGTGTGGCCTGGTGTTGATAGACAGAGGGCTTGTATTGTATACAATTCCCCCATTACCTCATTGTCCCTGTATTGTTGTGTGTACACACCTCCCTAGTCACCACTGCTTCCCAGGCTTACAGAAGTGCACCCGCACACTTGCATATGCAATGAGGTCTTAGCGAAAGATTAACTTATCTTAACTGTATCAAACCAAAACCCGATACATTCACACAGGAATTATGGGGATAATGGGAAAGCAATTTTATTTTTAACAAGTTGTAATTGTTGTCCGTAAAGTCCTGTGTAAGTATTAACTAGGGATTTCATGGGTTTCAACACAGTTACAACACAGTTACTACACGGTTACTACAAGCTGTTTGGGCTCATGTTTTGTGTGTTCAGAATTGAAACCACCAGAAACGTGACAACCCAATAGAAAAATGTACTAATCCTTTAAAGTAATGTAGTAAAAATATTAATCTCAATGGTTTTGAAATCCTCTAAAGTATAATTAATTCTTTATGAATTTGTATGTATTTGACGTATTTCACTCAACGTGAATGATTGTTTTTGTCCCTGATGACTTCAAGTTCGTGATTGACAGCTGTCACAGAGCTTTCTATGTACGCCACCACTGTAAGGGGGGTTTCTCTGACTGAGGCGAGACTGAGGCAAAAAACACGGGTATTAATGATCTCACTGGGTCGTCATTAACGAATACAAAAAACATGACAGAACGTAACCACTTTTCGTGTTAAAAATTAAACACCATCACATGAACGCGAACGTACGTATGATGTTCTATTTGGGCCAATAGCATTTCCTCAACGTGTTTATGGAACGCTTAATAGTGCACAACAGGATTTGCCTCAATCTTTTTTTGGATTAAATAGGGTTAATCTCCTGGTAGAGGGTTAATCGTCTCGGAACATAATACCCTGGTACGGGTGTAGTTCTTTGCTAGCATGCAATTGTTTGTTGTCATTTCTGTGGCTTTTTCGTCACGTATGGGTGAAAGATTCCAGCTGTGACGTAAAACAATAATTCACTTTCTGCAGCTTGAGAACCCTATGGTACCTGAGATGTGTAGGAATGGCACTGAGACAGCAGGGGTGGGGAGGTTGGGGGGTGGGGAGGTTGGGGGGTTGGGGTTGGGGATTTGAGTGTGTGGGGGTGGGTCTGACTTGGTACCAGCATGGGGTCATGTAAACAGATCACCAAACCCTAATTAGGACTAATTATTTGATCTGGTTAGTCTTTATGTATTGTGTAATCACGGATCACAGCTGTGGTTAAATATAGGTAAATCCATAATTAATTCCTAAATAATGTGATCAGGAAAAGGATTAATGTTTATGTGTGAAAACTACAAAGATAGAATCAAATCTGATTACCTGTAAGCTAGTAATTGCACTATGTGATAATACAACAATATTTGCAGGTTTGGGTCTATGGTAGCTCCCAGATTACAAAAATAAACATTTAGTACTATTTCATGCTCAACTCAAAGTTTTGTTAATAAATCTGTATATAAAATTTAAGCATGAGCATGAAATCGTACTCAAAAAGTGCTCAAATCTTGGGACCTGGTATTCGTAAGATGTTGCAATTTTTCTTCTTAAAACAATCTCAGTGCACCAATGTTCGTAGGAATCTGACAACTGTCAAAGCTTTCTGTGGGAACCAATGACAATCGCTGCTCAATATACCTGGATGGGTGGCAGCACAATGGTAAAACGTTGGATTCAGGGCCAAAGGTCTGAGTTTGAATCAAGTCTCCCTGAACTCTGCGTTAATGTTTGCGAAAGTTACCTTTCTGATGTGATGTTGATAGGATGCGCTGTCTGTAACGTGGCAATGCAGACGTCATTCTTGTTCTGTCAGTACCAGCTGGTGCTCGCAGGTTTACTGCAAAATTCAGCGCTACAGATGTTGCATGTTTCCTCCTGTCCAAATCTTGAAAGCAGTTCTAAACCCTTATTAAAAATAAGAATAAAAAAATATGGTATTTGAAGTTGACTCAAGCTATATGAAGGTTAAAATAAAATAGCAGGGCCCGTATTCTCGAAGTTTGTAAGTACTAAGAATGTGCCTAACTAAACTGATTTTCTGCTTATGTTAATTTTTGTTAAGAGCTCTTTTCTCACTAAGAAGGTCTTAACTAATATAAGAACATTTTGAGAATATTAGCCATGGTTCCTTGAAAATATGAAGAAGAAATGGGATTTCCAGCAGGAAATAGTGCAGAGCGAGTCAATCTGTTGCTCGAGGTGCATTACCAGGAACCTGCTCGAGGTGTGTTACCAGGAACCTGCATATGAACTCATATTCTACACCATTGGTAATTAAGATACCGACACATGTGCGATAAAACTATTGAAATCATGACACATCATCGGCCCTACTACCACCCTGTGTCATGGGTCTGTTTCCTTGATAGTTTAACAAATGTTTTATTGTTTTAATTAGAGTTTAGACCTATTTTCAAGATTCTTTCACACATCATGACTTGTTCGTTTATAAGGGCAGGAGGAAACCTGCAATATCCGTAGCACTGAATGTTGCAGTAAACCTGCGAGCACTGGCTTGTACTGACAGACCAAGGATGGTAACAGCACTGCTACAGTACAGACAGCATATCGTATCAATATCGCGTTAGAAAGGTAACTTCCTGGATCGTACGTTCTATATATTACACTTGGCCAGAGGCAAATTGGGTCATAAACGCACACTCCTGATTTTCAGCCCACCATTTAATGATTCTCTTTTTATGTGTGTTTACGTATGGGTTGTTATTCAGAGTTTCATCACAAGTTGATGTGTTTATCATACCTAGGTAGGAACTAAAAAGTGTGAACTTTTGAATTTTTAAGTTGATGTTTATTTTTATTTATCAAGTTAATTTTGCTACATGCATGGTAACAAGTTGGTCAGTTTATGTTCATAACTCTCATAACAACTCTGTTAAGTTTTATGAAATTTGTAACAGCATGTAAAGTCACAATATTTCAAGTTGAAGCTAATTTATGACAACAAATATGAGAACCCATTTCCTTCCCATTGTATGTGATATTTAAAGGATGATACTTGTTATTCAACATTAAATACCTCAGCTTATGGTGAAGGCAAAACAAGATGCATTTTCCCCCCCTGTAACATCTGTATTCAAACTTCAAAATATGGATGTGTCAAAATACTGCATTGAATTCTCAGACAATTAATTAATTAAGTACTTTAGAATGAGCTGATAATATTTACAGCTCAAACAATTACACATGTCGCTGTCAGAGAAGTTATACTGGCTTGACCACTCCGGCCTCTGGTCTGAGTGAGAGACAATAGCCTGGTCAGTCTCACTGACCACTGACCAGTGAAATAGCCCGGTCACAGAAGCTGGCCTGCCCTTTGAGCATTATTTACCCAAGCTTACCCTCCCCCCCTCCCCGTAACCCTTCTCTCACCCCCAGCTCAGTGACTGAACCTAATCCTATCCCCCAGGCTTGGGGGTCAGAACAGCCAGCTTCTATACCTGCTGTTTAGCCATGCCTGGATGCTTGTCATGAATATTCATGCAAGCCTTCTCAGCCAATCAGAGCCTCGTCTGTCGTAGTAGTAGGGAGTCCAACTGTTTGTAAGCTTCAGTCGACTGAAAGCAGAGCGTGTACTACAGTGTGTGTGGAGTGAGAACATGAGACCTACGCTACACTGAACCGTAAATACTGCACAGTTTTTTTCTACATATTCTGGTCGTGGATTACCGATACAGTTTGACCAGTCGTCTGTTGTGTCCGTGTGTCAGTGAGACAGAGTCACGGTCAGTGGTGGCCGCAATGAGTGGACTGACTAGCAAGTAGCCCCTCCGTGTTGTATTGTGTCCTAACTCTCCGTTCTCTCGTCCAGGACCCTCTACTCGGATATACATACGCACCACCATGGAGATACCGTGTCTGATCGTGCTGATCCTGGTCTTACTGGCAGAACTGACCACAGTGGACAGTTGGCCGTATGACTGGACTCCCAACTCAGTGGTCAAGATATTAGGTAAGAGTTGTTATCTCCCGTCCCATAAACGTGTTGGTATTGCAGCGAAATATTTGCATATGATGCCATCTGTGAATAAGTTATTGCTTTACGTCATTAATTGTAAAGTGTGAAATGCAATCAACGTTTTTATTAATTACTTATATTGTAAATGTTCAAATTACGATAAAGTTTCATATATATTTTATGTTTTTAAAACAAAAAAATACTAATTTCAGTATTGACAACACAACATATACATAAATATGTATTCATGTTATTGTTATATGTATCATTCAAAATCATTACTACATACTATATATGAACATAACTTGTAGTTATATGCATTATACACCGCAATAGTCTTGCAATATCTACGCAGTGTTAATAAGGAATCGCCTTGACAGTATCAGTCTCACTTGAACATCCTTGAATCTTACACTATGAACAGCAGCTGTTAGCAGTACTCTGCGGATATCCACACCTATCTCCGTATCCACACCTATCTCCGTATCACTGTATACGTGAGACTGTATACGTGAGACTGTATACGTGAGACCGTATACGTGAGACCGTCCCTTCTCGGACTGTAATTAGAAGCTATTGTCTTGTATCTCGGCATACTCGTGGTTTTAGTTTACATCGCCCCACCTCCGTCATATATCATGTGTTTGTGTAGGCCTATACTTGACTTGCTCTCTGGTTGTAGACTTGAGCTACACCCCAGGCTCTAGTTTTCATAGTTTTATCAATACTGAACTATAATAGGAATATCCATATTTAAGATCATCTTTGTTAATACAGTTAAACATTTTAGAAATTATTTAACAAATTATTTAATAGATTATTTGACAAATTATGTAATAAAATTTGGTATTTTTATATAATAGCACATGTATGTATAAATTATTGCGGAATACGTAAGTAAAAGAAATATCAGGTCTTATTGAATGCTACAGGTGCGCGTCTTATATTTATCACTTAAAATACAGCTGCTCTTTTTACCCATTGAATATCGCTCCATTATTTTTCAGGAATGGACAGCTATCGCTCCATTATCTTAAGTAATG
>JAVCKZ010049204.1:0-18306 GCA_034780755.1 Lepetodrilus elevatus
ATTTCGCTGGTACATGTCCCGGACAGAAAGTACACTGCGCGGTGTTGCTCCTTTCTAACCGCACATGTCTCGGACATATCCCAGACAGAAAGTACAGACAGCACATGTACTGGACATTAGAAAGGAGCACTACCATGGTTGAATGTACCTCAGCTATTTCACCTTTGATGCTAAAGTTATCTCCCTTGGAACTCTTAACTAAAATATACCATTTTCCTAAAACTTTAGACATACAATTTATATATAGTAAATGAACATGTGTAGGACTTTGAGCATGCTGTCAAAAGTGTGGAATAATGTGCCTTAGAAGTACCCAATATTATTATTTTTATTATTATGTTTTGAAATTGCTGAACCACTAGGCATTTACTTTGACTTCACAATATTGAAAGAATGTATCTGTTTTCAGGCGAAGAAAACAAACCAGTGTTGTGTTATACTCTGAGACGTGGACAGACAGATCATTGAAGCCACCTGTCCTCAGAAACTACTTCCCTGTCAACTAAGAACAATGAACAATACCGTTTTCTGCCAAGATGTCTTCTGCTTCAAACTGTTCAGTCACCAAACTTGTACATTTTTAGTGAATTTGTAAATAACTATATTTTAAGGCATCCCCAATAATATGTACAGTAATTTATGGCTTTTAAGCTTCATTAATATCTCTAGTAGGCTGATTTCTAATTTGCCAGTTACAGTTCATCACTCATTGGAAGTAGGTGGTGGAGCACATAACCTAATCATGAAATGAACAATGGTCATAACATTCTACACCTGGACCAATCCATGAAGCATTGAATGTTAGTAATGTTTGCTTGTCTCGTACACAATTGGTACTTTTAACTCTCTCCATGCTGAAAGCAGACGGAGATGCCTTGAAGAGCAGTTCATGTGCTTAATCTGGCATCGAGAGGGTTAAGATGAAATGGTAAGATTGAGAATATTCTGCATGTCAGATTCAGAGATATGTATGCATCCTTTTTTTTCTTCTGGCAGACACGGAAGGGTCCTGCCGTAGCGTGACTGTGAATCAGGGTATGCCGTAGTTTTGCGTAATCCTCGATGTACATTCTGACTATCAGTACGACGCCTTTGTTTAACACAGGTCTGGAAATACCATGTTAATCTGTTATTGTGATAAATGATGGAGACTCTCGTCTTTATCTGTAGTATGTCAGTGATTCGTGGCGATATGTTTATAATGGGATGACAGCCTTAGAGTAGTATTTGTCTCAGACAGACCCAGCGTCTCACAGACCCGCGAAGGTACAGATAAACATATATCCCTGCAATACATTCTACATGATAATTTTTAAAGTTACAAGTATTATAAAATACATGAATTATGATCAATCTCGATGTCGAGCAAAAACTAGTCCGAGTTTGAATTTACTTGTATACTATTGAAAGTACTGTCGGATCTGACGATATGGCTCGTCGGACATAACTGTGTCACTTTCCTTGTAATACTTTATGTTCATAGGTATTCAGATTGTCTGTGTAATGTGTATGCTAGTACATATATTGACATCACTTGTCGTGACAAATCATTCAACAGAGCATTACTGGTGCAGTGAGAGAAAGTGAGTGAATGAATGAGCGAGTGAGTGAATGAATGATGAATTAGTTTAGCTCTATTGTTCATTTTGTGTTGTATATATGTAATTGCGGCAACTGTAAATACGACCCATTCATTCAGTTGTCCTGCATTTCCTCATGCAATATATTCTTGTAGCTATTGTTAAGACAGCCAGGACTTGTAGTAATCTACAAGGACGTATGTTGTTCCAAAGTGGTCGTTCCCATCATGTGATTTTACGGTAAGCATTGACACTGAATGTTTATAACTGGGTGTTTGTACTATGTATAAAGACACAATAACTAAAGACTTGTCCCTAAAAGAAAGACATATTTGTTGTTTGTGAATAATTACTCATCCACTCTTTATTCTGCACTTTCTGACAGACGTGGTCGAACTTTCAGTATACAATGTTATTCAACGTTCACTGGAGAGATATGCAGATAGCACATAGTATACCAACACAGGTGACAACTTTCGGCGTACATGCTTCTCCAGATTGTCTCAATATTAAATAATAATGGGCAATTGAATGCCAACTATATTTACAATATCCAATGGTCTTAAGTTTCAGTATCTCAGCTGAGGATACTTTTGTTTGAGCCTTGTAGAGGACGGTGTAGTTTCTCAAAGCTCTCGTACCTACTAAGACCATAAGGACTCCTAGTGATCTCTAATACATGGGGATTGTGCACTTATGAAAGTGCTATGGTCTCGTAGTGGATATGAGAGCTTCAAGAAACGATACCCTGGTAAATGCTCACCATTCTTGAATTCTGAGATGTTTTGTGATAAAAATTACATTAACCCTCTCTCCCTGCTGGTTAGGCACATTTGCTGCTCTTTATGGCACCTCCAGTTGCCTTCAGCAGGGAGAGGGTTAATTGCGACCTAGCATATTGTTATTATTCATATTTATTAAACACACTGGTAAGATAATACGGTAACATAATAAGTGCAATAAGTTCTGTAAATATCTATCAGTATATTTTATAGAGCCAAAGATACATTAGCCATGTTTTGGTGAGAATGTTTTATTGCGTAATAAGTAGTCATGCCACTCGTTTCTGTTTCCATAAAGTCAGGATATTATTTCCTTACCATCATCAGTTTTGTGTATAATAAACTGCATTCCAAACAATCCAGCCATCAAACTTTTGATTCCATAAACAAGACTTGTATTTCAGAGGGTTGCTGTGTTCCCAACAGTTGGAACACATTCATGTGAAAGAATGTCAGGCTTGACAAGTGGTCTGGGTACCGATAGTGTCTTATTCCATCGCTGACTGCAAGTCTGGTTATAGGTATTCACTCACTCACCGATGAAGACAACAGACTTGGAATTGTCATTCTAAATGAAAACATGACAGAAATTCTATTTCACAGCAAATTTATTCATAAAATGACAGATAAACAGGGTATATATCCCATTCTAACCTTCCGCATTGACTAGCTCTTGTAATTCCGCGTAGATACGGAATTCCTTGCATCGCGTCCGGCCAAGAACACAAACAAACAAATGTCTTCCAACTCCAATTTCTAAGTCATGTGTAAAATGTGATTTCAAAAGTATGTACAATTTGATAGGAAAACATTGGCTGGAGCTTGACGGCAGTGTTGTGACTGGGTCCCATGCAAGGAGTTCCGTATCTAGGCACTTAATCCCAGTACATTGGACATTGTTGTACTCCGCAATACTAGATATATATACGTCCATCACAGCTTGCTTATACGTGGCAGCCCCTCAACATGTTGGGAGGGACGTGGGTGGGGGAAGGGGCGAGACTCGTGGTCCAATCTGTCTGCGCGGGGCCGTGGTCCACAGGTCATCATCTACGTAGGACGCAGCCGAAACAGCGCAAGACTAAACTTTCGTTTCACAACGCACACCTGCTACTTCAGCAAGGATTTCGGGGAGGGACAAGGAAAGGTCGTTGACACAATACAGGGGTGGGGCTGGGGGAGATATAGCTATATATAATAATATGTATATGTATACATGAACACCAAGGGCTGGTGTGGTGTTGATATGCAGGAAGTGCAAGGCTAATCCAATAGCGGATACGTGGTTCCCTGTGAGGATATTCAAGCAGCCAGCGACGGACATGGATTGTCCAGCGTGACGTCATTTCTACGAAGGGTTGTTAGTCGACAATCTACAGACCACAATCAAAATGGCTTCACTATCGTGGCTGTGGGTCTTACAACAGCGTCACTACGATTGCTACGGTTCTGGAAATAATGAAAAGCTGAGGACTAAGATTACGTTAGCTTACAACCACTTAGTGAAGCTGGTCCTGGACACGCTCTAGTGGAATGCTTTTATCTACCGTACGTCGTAAACAGTCACCGTATAAAAAATACATCTTAGAACAGTAGTTGATATATGTCGAAGTCTTCGGTCCTGAGAGAACTTCCACAAAGCAATCTTAGTTTAACATCCGTGGAGCAACAGCGTCAATGTTCACATGTAAAACTTCCAAACTTGTAGTGGCAATGTTCACTATATGACGATGACGCCAGGTACAGTGAGCACGACGCCAGGTACAGTGAGCACAACAAACTCCATTGGCACACTGTAGAGAACACAATCCCAAACCTTCACGTGACTTGACATAATGCATATGGTATACGTAAACAAATCTTGTGTTCAATTCTTACTGAAAATCTGGCGACAATGCCGAAAACACTCAATCTTCTTTTGCTTTGTGAAAGTGCCCCCTATCTGTGACCATGAATACACAGAGGCCTGTTCAGGAGCGCGCGAACCCGCAAGTACACGCCTGAAATCGCCTTGGAAACCTTCATCCTTCATATGTGACGTCACGCGATAACTCGTGTAAACTCACCCTTCTGAACAGGCTGCGGAGATGCTCCACAAGGTGGAGGGAGGATGGAAAAGGGGGGGAGGGCGGGGGGCCAGGTTAGTGTGTCTATATATAGATCTACGTAAGAAACTTCACCAGAAAAAAACTTCTCTGAACACAAAACTGCAACTGGGAAATAGATTAACATGTTACCTAGGGCCTGCTCATTTCTAGCTATACTGTCTGTACTTTCTGTCTGACGCATGCGCAGTTACACTCTGCGGTGTTGATCCATGATAACTATGCATGCGTCGGACAGAAAGTACAGACAGAACAGCTAGAAAGGAGCAGGCCCCTGCGCTCACGTGGACAGGACTGAGAGTTGAACAAATGTTCGAGAGCGCTGTACAGGACAGAGATGAATGAATCGTACGAGTTGACAATCGAGAGGATTAACAGGTAAATGGATGTTATGAGTGAAGACAACTGTACAGGATTGAGAGATGAACAAATGTAATGAGACAAATTAGTTGCACAGGATGGAGAGATGAACAAACAAGTAGAGTACAAGACCTAAGTAGACAGGCAAGTATGGGGTCCTATTTGACGTGTGCGTGCGTGTTGGTTATTTATTTCAGTAATATTTAGTTTAGTATAAAGTCCATAAAGAAAAAGACATTACATTATAAATCACTATTTTATAACTGCCCAAGCTATTTATAGAACATAAACTAATAATAATACACCTAGCCGTAACGCATAGCCAAATTTATTTAATTTCTAGATAAAATGGAGTACGGTAGTAAAATATAATATGGATAAAATATTTCTTTTTTTCCCCAATAATTGAATCCAATAAATACTCCAAAAGATCCTACTATGTATACCAATTTTATTCTGTATTTACAATAAATGAGATATTCAACTATTTTCAATAAATAGACTTCACCCTGAATGCTATGAATGAAAATATCCTTGTTTTCAATGACATCATATCACACCTCTCGCTGCTAAATTAGACACAGGTACTGCTCTTTAGCGGAATCTCTGGTTGCCTCCAGCAGGTAGAGAGTTAAAAGAGTTCACTATTCCTGGCAATTAACAACAACCTTGTATAAATGCTACCACAGATCAACAGATGCCATTTAGTTCTCGCAGATCACTGTGTAAACAAATCAACTTGTAACTTGGTCATCGTGAAGTTAGGCTCACAATTGATTAACTAGCCGAATTAGTGCGGAACATAACCTGTGTACAAACATACCTGTGTACAGAACATAACCTGTGTACAGAACATAAACTTTTGAAAATGTCAATAACCATCGCTAAATTAGATAAATGGCAAACAAATTCTAACCAGCATTTCCATTCACATTACCAAAATATATATATTTAGTTGAGAATATTCTGTTTAAAAAAATATTTTCGAAATGTCTAAAACAGAATAATCTCCTAAACATAGATTATGGTAGATTTGAGTAAATATACTATTAGTCTAATGCCCATAGGAAGAGCTTTCATATTGTAACTCTTTTCCCGTTCCTATAACTGCTAGATTTATCTATTGTAGACACCACATCACCCACCATTTTGTTTGCTTCAGGTTTACCTCCTCAATATACTCGGCCACAGTCACTACGGTTAAGAACAAACATAGCAATTAGAAATATATTAATTGACATCTATGGGAAGCTTTGTTCTGAAGTTATCTACAATAATAATATTAAAAAACACAATAAAAACATCTGTATGTTCCATACATTGTGAAAACCGTGTCCATAATATCGGTGGAGGCTAATAATTCTACAATGATTTTCTGTCATTCCACTGTAAACAAGTACACAAACAGATACAATGTATTCATAATCTTTCTGCATACAAGTACTCAGATACAATGCAGGCGCGTAGCTGCCTATTAGCAGATACGCAGACGCTTCCAAATCAATTTCATAGCTAACGTTATTTTTTAAACAAAACATAAACATAGTACAGTTACAGTACTGACGCTTCCACATTAAAAAAAACTAGCTACGCACCTGCAATGTATACATAATAAGTGCAGACAGATACAATCCCTGTACACACGTACACAGACAGATACAATCCCTGTACACAAGTACACAGACAGATACAATCCCTGTACACACGTACACAGACAGATACAATCCCTGTACACACATACACAGACAGATACAATCCCTGTACACACGTACACAGACAGATACAATCCCTGTACACATGTACACAGACAGATACAATCCCTGTACACACGTACACAGACAGATACAATGGATACACACGTTCATGCCCGGTAGCACATGTTCCAACATAGCACATTTACATGCAATCTTAATATATTATGACATAACTTAAACATCTACTAAAAGTAATAGAATAATTAAATATCTATAATTGTGAACACAATAACAAAAATATTAGAATATCGTTGGCGTTTTCTGATTAGTGAATCTTGATAATTGCATAGACCTTTAACTTAAGTCATGCTGCCATTTTTCTTTCTAATATTAAATGCCCTCAGAATTCCAAAACATTCCGTCTTGTTGAATCAAACCAGCTTTTTCAAGCTTCTGGTGAACTCATGAGTTATCAGGAATTAATAATTGATAATATGAAACATCCAACTTTGCACATCATTCATTGTTCAGACATTTACATCTGTTCAGACATTTACATCAATTGTTCAGACATTTACAACAATTGTTCAGACATTTACATCAATTGTTCAGACATTCACATTCATTATTTCAACTTTCACATCCACTGCTCAAAGTTTTATATGTGAGGTTCAAACTTCTACGTAAAATCTGAAAGCTGTGACAACATGCACCTACTGCTCGGCGCGACAATACGGGCGTTCCATCCGTGCACGTGGCTCGGACTTCCGGCCACGACACGGACACTACTCACACACCTATCCACAACACTACAACACAGGGAAACTAGCAAGTCTTCTGTATGAAGGTACGGCCATGGTTACACAACTGGAAGATTATTTCAAACAAAGCTGGTCACAAATTGCGTGACGACGCTACGACTGCAACAGAAGCAACCGAGGTGGATGGTGAACATAGGAATGTAAACATCTCACTTCAACAACCTCAATAAGGTAAAACAAGCTTGACATCATCAGAGCTTAACACAGCCCCGCTCAGCTCACTGCTTGGATTACACTGCACTTTACTCCTGTGAATTTAGCTCAAACCTATATTTACATCCGTTCTGTCTAGCCCTACATATATTGTCTGTCATCTGTCTTGCCTAGCCCTACATATATTGTCATCTACATATCAGCACGAATATTTACGAGGAATATATTTTCAAAACAATTTATACAAACTTTCTTACAGAAATATCCATCGATATTCAAAAATATTTCAATAACTTGGATGTTATTTCTAAAATTAGAATATTATTATTAACAAATATCCACTAAAAAGTACATAAACACACAAGGTATGATAATAATGAACGATAGATGACTGTGCTTTCAGAATAGGTGTTAATGAGCAATGACATGTTGATAAACGTGAATAAATGTCAAAGAATTATTTCAAAGATACTACTCATTTTACTCCAGATGACATGCATATTCATATTCAGGGCAAGTGAGGTGACCTTTAAGGTCCTGACTGAGTATGTAAACAAACTATATTTTGGACTTTGTATAGAATTTCTGAATGACAAGTACAAGTGATATATCCTAACACAGAAAACTTCAATAAAATGCACTTTCTGGATATCGTCTTAAATATATGGTACTCTTCTTATCGGCAAGGCTTTGTGAACTATGAAAGAGTTCTGACAAAGGGAGATCACTCAATTTCAACAACAGATAACTCTTCCCAACGCCTAATTCCTGAGAGACAGTGTGTGAGTTAATGGTTTTCTATCTGTTCAATATCAAGATCAGTCAGAGGAAATAGCTCGGCACTCTCGTCCTCGAGGTCATCGCCACGGCAACCACATCCGCTCTCTGCATCGTCGTCTCCGATGAGTCGCACGGGCTGCTGAATGTCGTACTCGATACAGCTGCTGCTTTGTGGGGGCGTGGCCGGGAGGTCAAGGACCGCGACCCGCGACAGCTCTGTGATTGGCTGGTAAGGATCGGCGAATTTCCGAATAGGAATGTCTGTGTCTAGCGGCGAGCTGGCGATCGGCATTAAGTTCATGGCAGACTCCAATTCACCACGGAAGTGAGAAAACCGCTTCTGTAAGACGAAGAAACGAAATAATATTAACAGTTTCTCTTCAAGGAACTTATCTTTATGTTCCAATAAAAGTACTTCTGAGGACTGAGTAACACAAACTAAAATGCCCTCTTATTTGCCATTCACAGATATCCCTGGTGACAGATTTATGAAAGGAGGCACTGCACAAATACAAGTTAACATAATGTATGGAACACTACAGTGACATCAAGGCTGTAAGCTTGTGACATCTCTGCCGTGGACTATACAGCATTACAGTCATCAGAGTACAGCATTACAGTCATCAGCGTACAGCATTACAGTCATCAGAGTACAGCATTACAGTCATCAGAGTACAGCATTACAGTCATCAGAGTACAGCATTACAGTAATCAAGTCATCGGAGATCTAATTATGATGCTCATGAGGTCATAGAACAGGTGGAAACGACAGGGTCCAGGGGGTTATAGGAACTAGGCTTGTAAATAATGTTGAAATCAAGCTTTAATATTCTCATTTCTTATGCTTGTGATATATAATGTATACAAATATACATCTCTTATGATTGATTGATTGAATTAATGTTTTACGTTGCGGCGGGAATCTCTCACCCATAGGCGACGAGACATCTCTTATGACTGTGATCTACTGTAAACAAATATACACCTGACACGGCCATTACGCACAATGTTGATGCAATAGGTAAGGTATACATCAGTGCTCCTCACATTGAGACATCAGCCAGGGCGACATCAACATGGTAGGTCGCGCTGATTAGCCACAGATAAGGGTGCAAGATGCTATGTAACGACCGATTCATAAATAGTGGGAATGGAAACAACGACACCATGCCTGCGTTTCACAGGGTCGTACCGATAGTCCGGGGTGTAAATCAAGGTATCTGCCACGTCCTGCTATAGTAAGGCCATGGCGTATGCCCTTATGCCAGGGCCGCATTCCACGGAATGATCATTGCGTTACGAGGGTCATTGCGACTCCTATACGTTAACATGGCCATGGAGCTACAACTATCGCAGCGCTACGATTGTTCTGCGGGACATGGGCGAGTACTACAGTAAGACCCTAGAATGCCGGGCAGGACGACGCTGCGAGTATTCTCACCTGCATGTCAGCACCAGGAGTACACACTGGGTCAGATCTCCGCATACGACTATATGCCGTCTGAAACACAGGGTACAGAGAAATATGTAGGAACAATTGTTAGTATACATCGACTGTACATAGTTACATCGAGTCATCGATCAAACATTATCCTTTCTTACTTGAAGATATCAAGATTGGGAATATATCAGTTTTATATAATACTGTAAATCACGAAATTAATGTCACTAATTTAATGCGACCTCTAGATTTTAGACGTAAATGCGACACCAATAAAATGCTAACGGCTATGTCTCCATTCATGTTTGTTCATTAGTCTTAGGCGGTCACATTTTTCGCATTAATATTCTGCTCGCGTTAATTTCATGATTTACAGTAATCAAATGCAAAAAATATAAAAAGATTTTAAAGTTAATTTTCTCTTAACTGTTTCAATGTTCCTACTTCGAGAATGTAAGAGAAATTACACTTTTATGATGATCCAAACACACGTAAATTCATCCACAATTTAGCTCCTGATATCACTATCAGTATACTTCAATGTAAATTAATATTCAAAAGAAAAGATTTATCAATTCAAAGAACGCCTTACACATGCAGAACATCTACGAGACCAAGTACCACATTCTCAGACTTAAATCAAAAGACTATGTCAGGCTAAACCATTTCAATCCTCAATAGGAGGCTGCTCCTTTCTAGCTGTTCTGTCTGTACTTTCTGTCCAACGCATGCGCAGTTACAAAGGATCAACACTGCACAGTGTAACTGTGCATGCTTCCTACATAAAGTACAGACAGAGCAGCTAGAAAGCAGCAGCCCCCAAATGCACAGCAAGAGTATTGAGAACAATGGACAGCTTCACAGTAGTCCGTGTCCCGTAACAACGATCTAGTGTTCACCAAACTTTCTAATTGAGATTAGTCATTGCTTCTGCGAGGTATGCGTGCTAATTACAACACTTCCCAAACACCAACTATTTCAGGAGTTAGATCTACGCTGCTGTCAAATCATGAATGTTTATCCCCAGTTATCGTGTAATACACAACCATGTCACTGTGCCATGTCAAGATGACAAAACTCTTCTTTAACCCTTACATCACCGACTGATTAATTAATATTTGTCACTTTTGATGTAGAAAAATACACACCAAATGAGTCTTTTTATAAAAGCAATAACAATGACGAAACCTTGCTAAGTCCTGTTCATTGCTAATGCTAATATGGTTCAGACAGTCTATGACTGGACAATGGCATTAACAGAGGATCTAAGGAAATAACTGTGAAGCAGTTCTTATTCAAGCATCAAAACAACTTGTTCTGTGCAGCACATTTCTTGAAAATTCATTTTATAATTTTACATGCTGAAAGTAGATATATATATTATGATCAGCAAACATGGAACACAGGAAATACCAGTAAAATAAATCTGATCTACATGAGGGCACTTAAGTGGTTAACAATGGGTGTCTCTGGGAAACTGATGAGTCATCATGGAGATCATGTAGCACTACTACAGTGGTCGGCTTTCAATGTAAACACGCCACAGAGATAATATTCTTAGAGAAATACACAGTTGGTAACAGGGTTGGAATGAATGAAAGAATTATTGTTTTACGTCACAGCGGGAATCTTTCATCCATAGGTGGTTGTAACTTAACTTTAAAACATACTTGCCCGAATAATGATATAAATAACAAAACATGAAATTTCTACTCGCCCATAAGATACCTTTAACATTATGGATGGGGCCGCGGGGCGAGTGGGAACTTCTAACCCTGTGTTAATGTTAGATGATAAACAATAATTAAGGAGCAACTACCAGAATCCCGACCATGTTTATGGTTCAAGAGATATAATGCTGTGAATTTTGTAAAGATTCTGAATATACCAGATACACTGGTACAACTCTGGTACAACTCTGGTACAATTCTGGTACAACTCGATGGATGGAGATTTCTCAATCCCATCTATACTTGTGTTATAAACAAAACTATTCTGTTTGGTGAGCTTATTCAGCGCAATGTTTTCTACTTAAATAGAGTAAAAATGCGAAATTCACATTTTATTTTGAAAACTTATGAAATCACTTTAACTTTGTGATTATTTCAAACAACAGTACGTCAGGTCACATTAGAAGGTGATTGATTGAATTAATGTTTTACGTCGCAGCGGGAATATCTCATCCATAGGCGATGAATTTGTTTACATAACGGTCATCAGAATATGATAATGATGACAATGACAATGAACCTATAATTTCTATATCTTAAATGATTTATATACTATTTTAATAAGAGGGAAAACAGACTAAACTGGAATTATCAGCAAGTGAATAATGAGTTCTTAAATATGAGAGTGAGTGAGTGAATATGGAGTTCAACTTCGCTGCAGGAATCTTTCACCCATTTGGGACGATTCTTAAAGTAACATAATTTCAGCATACTAAATGGACGGTACACTAAAGGTGACGACCATTCCCAGCAAAACAGCAACATCCTCTCACCTCGGTCATCTTCTGGAAATTCAGTGTGGGTCTGCAGTCTTCGCGTCGTCGTTTCTTGGCGGACCGCCTGTCGTGGAGAACGCACGGTTGTGAGCGACACCGCGGGATCTTGTGTCTGTACGGCGAGGACGGGTTGGAACTGAGAGGGTCGGACATGCACGGCGTGGATCCTGCGCCGTGCGGCACCTGCTCCTCGTACGACAGACTGCGGTTCTGGAGGATCTCGAAGCGGTGGCTGCGCTGTGGACTGTGCTCCAGCCAGAACGGCGCCCCCATGGAACTCTGGGAGAAGTCGCTGAGAGCAGACGCGGGTCTGGGGACCGGAGAGCTGGGTGGCGTCTGAAAGTCTGACGTGGTAAAATGTCCGCTGTCCATGCTGAGAGGAGACGGCACAAACCTGGAGAAGTTGGTCGCGTTCGGACACGTGGGTTTGAACTCGTGGACCCGGGACGCTATGTTCCGGTTCTGCTGGTCTATGTTGTTGTTTGTCAATGGAATCACAGCTATTGGTCGCCAGAGTTTGGCACCATCGGGTTGCCATTGTGACGAGGTCATGGAATCGACTGGAACAGACAGAGATCGGCAGTGTCGTTTCATCGGTGGGGCGACGCTGGAGTTGGTATCACAGATCATGCACTTGTGCAGCAAGTTTTTGTGGCGACACATTGCTACTGACGATTGTTTATCACAACTTTTGCCCTGTCTGCTGCTGGAATTATCTCCCTTACTCTTTCCACCACTAGAGGGCGATGGTGACTTGACTGGCAGAACCCACACATTGTTCCCTGAAACAATTAAAGAACAGTCAGGAAACATTAGGTGAAAGAGAACACCTATCACGTCACACGCTGGAGTGATACAGGGTGACAGTGAATTATTGTTTTACATCACAGCGGGAATCTTTCACCTATACTTGTCAATGGAGTGAGTGAGTGAATATGGAGTTCAACGTCGCAGCGGGACTTGACGATTGAGTCCTACAGAACAAATGTGAATTGTCTATCTGTGACCATGATCACATTGTTGCACACTTCACTCATCACCATCTTTGTTTTCCATCCATTTAGATTTCTACAGGTAATGTTACTCACCTTTGACAGCGAGGCTAGCGGATGAGGTAGTTGATGGAGAGATGGTTTCCTCCTTGGGTAACTGAAATAAGACACAGGTACAAAATAAATATTGTGCTTGTTGGTAGCTGCTGTTTAGCTGCAGGGAACAATGTTTTAAACCTAATGTTTCCTGACTGTTCTTTAATTGTTTCAGGGAACAATGTGTGGGTTCTGCCAATCCTTATTACACAGTTCTTTTTGTTTTAATTTTTGTTTTTGCATTGTTTTTAATTGGGGCATAGGCCACGATTCTTTTAATTCTATCATGGCTTGTCAGTTTACGACAGAAGACATTTAAGTACGAATGGTTATAATTTTTGTTTAGCATTCTTATCCATTTATCTGTATCAGTCATCACTGAAGAGTCTTACTATCGCACTTGGTAAATAATGTTAACACACATAACTCGACCAAATAACTGTACAATAACAGTGGCCAATTGGATACATCCAGCAGATATTACTAATACTGTAGATACCAATGTAAATACTACCACACAGTATTACATACCAGTGACCTTGACCTTAACACTGCTATCAAGGTGGGTTTGTGGACAATTGTCTCAACCTCTCTGGGTTCAAATCCAGGTTGTACCAGAAGTGAAACCGGGGAAGTCAGGGTCAACAAGACATTTGTCTAAACAGCCATGGCGGCAGACAGTACTGACCAGACACACATGAGGACGATCTCAAGGATGGCTCAAGAAATACAATGACTAAAATCACGTTTTTTAAACAATGCTTGGCTGCTTCCTGCTACAATAAGCAGAGTTTCCTGAGACTGAAACCTACCAGTACTGAAACCTACCAGTACTTTAGAGTTTCCCCAAGACTAAAACCTACCGGTACTTTAGATTTCCTGAGACAGTGTTTTTTCTGCCCATCGGCCATCAGCAATTTGCAGATTTATTTTTCAAATGTCCTAAATGGCATGTTTAAAATACATTATATATTATTACCAAAATGTTCGAAACTCTTTTACACAGTTTTATTCATTCGGGACAATTGTCTGAAACAAAATTTATTGCAGCTGAATCACTGTGAGACTGAAACTTTAGAGTTTACTGAGACTGAAACCTACCGGTACTTTGAACCGCATTGCTGCCAGAGTGGTTGATGCTGCCGGGGATGTTGTTGTTGTGGTGGGAGTGGAGGGCGCCGCCACGGCCGCCGTCACCTCCTCCAGGCACTGCTTCTGGAGCTTCTCGGTGATGAGGGCGATCATGGTCTGCGAGGTGACGGAGTGTTCCAGCGCACACAGCAGTCTGGACAGGAACGGGATCAGCAGCTCGCCATGTGGAGGAATTGTGGGTACTCCCGGACCCATCAGCGGACAACCAGCCACACATCTGATCATTGAGGAGCGAACTCGGACCGGTGGCGGGAGCGTGTGGTAACCGTTACCATCGTGTTGGACTGATGGACAGTGTTATGTCGGCTCTGAAATTAAAGAAATTGCGTGAAAACATGGTGGAAAATTCGATAATTTCATGTTTTTGTCATGGTAACGAGCAAACCCAACCTCCACCCCAACGTTTGTACGGTTAATAATAATAATAAGACTGCTTGTAATGCGCTGGACTTCACGCCGGCGGTATGCTCAAAGCGCAGACATAAATAAATATGTGGATGTAATACTGTGGCTCCTCCAGTTCAGACATCTCCAATACTGCCAACAATTGTGCAAATAAGTGTCCACAATTATTTACTACCATTATTATGGTAGTTGTCCTATGAGGAAACTTCCACTTCATACACATAGTATTGTCACAATGTACAAAGCTCCACTGCATGCTGTGCTACGGCGAGTGCAAACCACAGACTTCACCCCACACCAATCACAACCTGGTGGCCACCGTTACCATGGAATCCAATAGGTCGTGAATGTTTTCACGCTAACGCTCTATCTGTAGCCAGATCACATGAAATTGGTCCCAAGAACCCAAAACCTCTGCAACACCAGAAGTAATAACTGGAAATGCCATAAAGAGCTGTACCTGCGTCTAATCCAGCATGGAAAGCATTAATAAACTTTTTTAAATACATTACAATATATTTATTTTTTTCCAGAGGAAACTATGAGAATGAGATTGCAGATAGATAGTAACCAAATACAATCTAGACATCTTTATATTTTCATTATACAACTACAGAATACAAAATACGTATTAGATTAACATGATTAGCATGATTACGGGACTTTACAGTTTAATGTAATCCAATCAGCAGATATACTGAGAATGTAAACTCCAGCCAGCTATGCTAATGACCATCAGCGGGCCCAGTCCAGGTAGCGCAGGTCTGTTCACAGATTAATATCTGCCACACACCTGGGTGAATACTACACCCTGTCAGGTTATGATCACAGGTTACTCGCACGGTTCAGACGTTCAATGTACGCGCTGGACGGCCTGGCTGTATCGGCTCCAGTGTACATTGGCTGTCATTACCTGGCCATTAGGTAGCCAGTAGGCAGGTTGTAGGCAGCCAGTAGGCAGTATGTAGCCAGTAGGCAGACAGTAGCTAGCCAGTAGGCAGCCAATAGCCAGTAGGCAGGTTGTAGGTAGCCAGTAGGCAGTAGCTAGCCAGTAGGTAGCCAGTAGGCAGCCAGTAGGCAGGTTGTAGGTAGCATGTAGGCAGGTTGTAGGTAGCCAGTAGGCAGGCAGTAGGTAGCCAGTAGGCAGCCAGTTAGTAGCTAGCCAGTAGGCAGACAGTAGGTAGCCAGTAGGCAGACAGTAGGTAGCCAGTAGGCAGGCAGTAGGTAGCCAGTAGGTAGCCAGTAGGTAGGCAGAGTGGACAGACAGTAGGTAGCCAGTAGGCAGGCAGTAGGTAGGCAGACAGTGGAAAGACAGTAGGTAGCTAGTGTAGTAGCCAAAAAGGCAGGCGGTAGCCAGTAGGTAGCCAGTCGCCAGTAGTAAGGCAGTATGTGGCCCATAGGTAGGCAGACAGTAAGCAGTAGGCAGGTAGCCATTTACCATGTTGCGCTTACATTGTAGCAATAGCAATCACTGCTAGAAAAATTTGGCTTTTTTCAATCATCAACTATTGTATTTTATTTAAATTTGACAAATAAATATTACCGGTTGCCAGCTATCTTCTACCCGGTGATTAGAATGTTGTGTTTAACCCTGCTTAGATGGCTTCTTAGTGTATAATTATCATCTTATTAAATGACTGGGAAGATGTCTATCTATCTTCAAATTAGATGGCGTGTGGATGGATAATTATCTTCTAAGGTTAAGCCATGGCAAGCAGCATGTCAAATCATATCCTGCTTCAAGACATGGAGTAAGTAAGACAGGACCGTACATAGGACTATAATGTTACATTGTCAATCATATTTGCTATTTCAGAACTGCTATATTGTAATCAGTGTTATTTCAGTATAGTCTATTCTATATTAGGTCCACTTATGCTGTCTTAGAAGCACTATGCTACACTGCTACTATGCTATATTACTATTAGGTCCACATACTATATCTCAGAACAACTATGCTGTCTCATAACCACTATACTACACTGGAACCATATACTATCTAGACACCAAGGATTACTAAGACCACTAAGTTATCTCAAAATTACTATATTGGGACGACTGTGATATCTATATTGGACAGCACTATGGCATATTACGACCACCTAATATCTGAGAAGCAGTACGCTCCATAGACCGCACTATGGCATATTACGACCACCTAATATAGACAGCACTATGGTAAAGGTAGAATGTGACACAGGCCGGTCCTCCACAACTCCTTGTACACCAGTCAAACAACAGCACAGGCTACTACAGGCCATTACAGGCCATTCAGGTGGCAAAGTCTGAACACATACAAAACAATGCTGTGGTATTTGATAATGGCGATACGGTTTCAGCTAACTGGCATGCTATCATAGCTTTTGACAAATGACCGCGATTGATTGACAAAGTCAGGAGGCCAAGACTGGCAATGGAGGCTGTACAAATACCGTAAACAGTGAACAAGATACGAGAACGTCAGTGAACACACAGGACTTGTACATGACCACGACCAGAGGTCGTATTCATTGCCAGGATCAAAGTTAACTGTTAGGTTAACTTATTAGGTTAACATGTGTACACAAAGGAAAATATTGAGAATTACATTGTAGTGGTGTTTGATAAATAAAACAATATTTGATTTTTGCCATTTGAAGGCGATCTGTCTCATTGTTATAAATATTGTGGTTGGATGCACTCGCTAGTTATTGAGTGGTGTGGGTGTGCTAATTGTGGGAGTACTAATTGTGGATCCAGAGAGTGGGGTACATGGGTGGTGCATCCCACTAATATTATAATAGTGCCTTCTTGGAAGTCTTTTCTCGAAAATAAAACTAATTCCAAACACATGATCCACTCTTTGACTTTTGTATCTGTATGGTTTAACATTTCCAGGAGAAGAAGAAAAAAACGAAGAAAAAACAACAACCAGAAAATACAAAGAATATTAGCAGTGTACTGGTTCCCAGGTACATGTAACTCAAGCAGGATAGCTGCTGGTGTCAGTGTCAGTGTCAGTGTCACTGCAGTGGCGGTCGATATGAAGCATTGTCAGTGGCACTGACGGCATCACTGCATGACCAGCATACTATCATAGTCATTAAATATTGCCAAATATTTCATAAATAATTCATAATTAAGAAAATAAACAAGTATATATTTTATGCATTTCCAAATAATACATGCATCTTAAACATGCCACTGCATGCCTTTCAAGTTACTGTTTACTTAAGGATTGCTATTCAATTAAGGCAATAATCCTTCAGGCATTGAGATGCCATCCTAGATTACCCAATTAAGAGTAGCTCTAATGTTTATTGTCTGACCCAGCATTGCTAGGTACCCATTGCTACTATACCTCTTAAAGGATGTTTAAAGGACAGTCTTGTCGTCTGCTTATGCATTGTATTCACTTAACATGTTTTCACAATCCAAATTGACAACCTATTCAACATTA
>JAVCKZ010049215.1:0-18302 GCA_034780755.1 Lepetodrilus elevatus
GGACATGACCCCCTAACTCTTCTTAGAGGGGGTCACAATGACCCCTTAATTCTAAAATTCTATTTCTATCACTGCATATACCTTTAACATTGCAGATTTCCAAATGACCCCAGATCCCCTTTAAATTAGAACATCAATGTGTGTAATTTCCTTGTATAATAGCATCAGCTGAAATATAGCTGAAAATCACAATTGTCTGTTTCCATGCTTGGAGTTTAGTTTCCAGATGTTAATTAATCGTGTGATTGTGTAATGATAATGATTGTGTAATGCCTAATTTGGTATGATTGTTCTGGCTCAGGGTCCGAGAGATGACCAGGATGAAGAGTCTGAGCTGAGTATCACTGAACAGAAGGAACAGAGAGAACGACACAAGAGAGAGGCAGAGGTCATCCGTCAGGCCGAGCTATTGGATGAGGAGAACAGATTAGAGAAAGAAAAGAAACGTCGGGAAGACAAGGGCTGTTCCTGGGGAATAAGTATGTAACATGAGCAGGTTTTATTTTTCCTTTTAAAGTTAGTGAAAATCAGTGGTTTCAGTAGAATCGGAAGTAGGTAGCAGTGTAGCAAAAGACCTGCATAAATCATACTTTCATCTACAAAGTAGTATTGGCAAGATTAAAAGTAGATGGCAAAATTAGGGAAATAGTCCGAAATAGATAAACAATTTTGACGGAAATATAGGTGAAATCAAACATCTTAGATTTTCATATCAATGAAGACAACATACTGTTGTGGTTCTACATTTATAGGAAACTGAGAAAATCCGAAGAAGCTAATCTAAACCCTGATCCATGCTGGAGGCAACCAGAGATGCCCAAATAAGCTGTTACGGTTTATATCTTACACGTTATAGTAAAAGATATGAATTTCAGTTTCTATATACGAATGTTGTGTTTCAGATGAAGATGCAGAAGAAGATGAAGAAGAGCGCCCATTCATGCCAGTGGGTGCAAAGCCTGAGAATGAACACTTGTATATTGACGACCCGAAGAAAGCACTTAAAGGATATTTTGAGAGAGAAGGTGGGATATGTATAATTGGTTTACATGTTGAGCTACTGCAAGACTATATTGCTCATTGGATAATATTATTAATATTTTGAAATTGTGATTTCTTATATCTGATAATGGTACATGAACAACATTTTCAGCAAAGATTAATATGCCAATTCTGATATAATGCCACACTTTCTTCATACATGTGACCCTAGCTAATGTTCACCTTTCCTTTTCAGGCTATGATTTGCCTGAGTATCAGTTTGCCGACTGTGGAACTGGTAAACACAAGTGTTTGGTTGAGTATGTACAATACCTTTATTAAGAACATTAATGGATAGATACACTGAGGTGTAACTCCCCAATAGTGTCAGCTGGTCTATACAATAATAAAATATTCAGTGTTGTGTATGGATAAAAGATTTGTCCTTTGACGTAAAAAATAAAAAACTCTAACTCACCAATAGTGCCACTCGGTGTGTTATTAACAGGAATTTGAATCTTCAGCGGGTTTTGAGGCTACGAGGTCGATCTCGTAATTCTGCTGTTTCGTCATCATCAACATTATTAATATTATATTGTTATATTATTGTTATTATTATTATTAGTAGTAGTAGCAGGATTAGAAGTTCCCACTCGCCTGGCGAGTAGAAATTTAATGTTTTGTTATTTATATCATTATTCGGGCGAGTATGTTTTAAAGTTAAGTTCCACCCCTGTAGTAGTAGTGGTAGTAGTAGGAGTACATGTAGTAGGAGACTATTGTTTGAATAGGAGGATTTTGGTGAGAACAAGGTGTGACATGGACTATATTGTTGTGTATATTTCTAGATTGCCAATAGATGGCCCCAGAGGAGATCCTATTGTTGCAGAAGTCGTCATCTCTGGCAAGAGAAAGGACGCAGTTGTAGCATGTGCGCTTGAGGCTTGTCGTCTACTGGACAAACATGGCGAGCTGAGGAAGTCTAAGCATGGTAATACTGACATAATTTCTTCAGTCTGTGGGGTCGTTACGTATGGGTGAAATATTCCCAGTGCGAAATAAAGCATTAATTAAAACATTGCTTTCTATTGTTCATTGTCTAAAAATAGTGTTCCAAAATATATATCTAAATATACGTTCTGGGTATTGTTTCTTGACGCTTACTAGGAGACCATAGCGCTATTCAGGGCTCCAGACTAACATTCTGAGTCACTTGCCCGCAGAGCAAGTCAGGGCAAGTAGCAAAGGCACTAAAGGTGTAAAGTGTTTAAAAAGTTGCCCGCAGTGCAATTTCACTTGCCCCTGTACGTTGGGCATATGTTAGTCCAGAGCCCTGCTATTGTAAGTGCCGCCATGTATAAGAGATCGTCAAGAGAGCTCTATGGTCTTGTAGTAGACACGAGAGCTTCGATGAAAGATACCGAGTATTGCATCTGATAAACAGTGACATGTATGTATTTCAGAAAGCCACAAGCGGAAGGGTAAGAACTGGGAAGACGACGATTTCTACGACAGCGATGAGGACACGTTTCTCGACCGGACCGGCACGATAGAAAAGAAGCGAATCCTGCGTATGAAGCAGGCTGGGAAGATCGAGGATAAATCTGAGACCTACGACTCGCTGGTAGGTCGTGCATTTCCTCTTTACTTAACCCATTCCCATTACCTTTCTGATGCGATATTGATCGGATGCAATCTGTAGACTGGCAGTGCCGATTTTATTCTTGGCCTTGTCAGTACCAGCCGGTGCTTGCAGATTTACTGCAACATTCAGTGCTACGGATGTTACAAGTTTCTTCCTACCTTGAGCTGAGAAGCTGTAATATATGTGAAAGAATCTTGAAAGCAGTCATAAATCCCAATTATAAAAGGAAACCTGCAAGTACCAGCTGGTACTGACAGACCAAGGATGTTAACTGCATTGCCAAGGTACAGACATCGCATCCTATCATGATTGCATCAGAAAGATAACTTCCACGAACATTAATGCCAAGCTCCCGGGGCCTTTGGTTTCCGAAGTCTAAAGCATGTTCTACCATTGTGCTACCACCCACTTTTGAAATAACTGGGAATGATTTATGTCTATTATATCTACAGCTGGTCAGACATACAACGATCACGACAGAAATGGAAGAAATTGAAGTCAAACTCGCAAAAGCAAAAGAAGGTAAAGTGTTATATGCATTTCTCTTATATTGTTAATAATTTACATTTCAACTTTATCATTATCATTACAACGTAACTTCATTATCACTAACCTGGCCCTGAAATTACAAAACCTTTTTGAGTACGATTTCATTCAGTTTGGTTAAAATAAATCTGTATAACATTTGATCTTGAGCATGGAATCATATTCAAATGTTTCATAATCCCTGAGCCTGATCGTCTCAAATAGGTGAAAGATTCCCGCAGCGATGTTAAACTCCATAATCACTCACTAACCCTGGGCCTGATTGTGGCTCCATTTTGTTTTTTAACCTAAAGGATTTCGATAGAAGCCCTAAATTTGATTTTGTTCCTTCGACTGATATCGTTCTGACAATCTTGTTCAATGTGTTCTGTCGTCGCCTATGGGTGAGATATTCCCGCCGCGACGTTAAACATTAATTCAATCAAAATCAAATCAATGTGTTCTAGATTCCGCGAGCTTTGACAAAGAGGAGGTGGATGCATTGGATGCCTATATGAGTGCCATTAAATCGGGAGTCATGGATACGAGGACAAAGATAAAGCTCAAGTGTCGGATGCTTGAACTCAAACAACAGGAACAGAAGCTTCGTCGTCTCGTAAACCTGGCAAAACCTGCATCATTACCTCAGCTTATAAAGTATGCAAATTTATGATTTTATTATATAAGATGATTACATTTATATCACCGCTTATCAATTTAGAGCAGGAGGAAACCCGCAACATCTGTAGTGCTGAATGTTTCAGTAAAACTGCAATCACCGGCTGGTACTGACAGACCAAGGATGCATCTTTTCGTGATCACACAGGAAAGATAAATTTCGGGAATAATTGATGTCTGGTCCCCAGGACAGTATTTGAACCCGGGGCTCCGAAGTCCAACATTCTATCATTGCTTTACCACCCCTCCCCCTTCCTCTACTCTTCCCCACTTAATTGATTAGGCAAGATATGAGCAGTAGCATTTAAAAAAACATGTATTGTGTTAATGTAATATTACGATAAGGAGATTTTAATTGACAGCTTAATTAGTAGTATATGGTTAACATATATAACATATACATATTGCATGTTGTCAGGCTCTTCTTCCTTCATTAGTAGAACCTATTCTGTTCCTTCAGGGTTGAACAATCCAAGCCAACACCGATTGCACATACAACTTCACAGTCTGTGGGCAAGATTCATAAAGGACCAAAGAAAGCAGTTCAGTTGGTGAGATTTCATTTATGTATAGCACCATTATTTTATCCTTTTGAAAAGAAATTAAACTTTGGAAAGGTTTTATGACAATATTATCATTTTATTTTGTCATTTTATTTCATCTACAAATGTTTACATATCTAAGTATATTTTGGTCTAGCCTTTTTGGCCGTGTTTTTCATGCTTATTTTCAATTCCTACTTTACTTGTTAATTAATTTAAATTACTGCAGTGACGTAATACAACAAAATCGATCAATACGACCATTCATGGTGGGTTATGATTTTAATATGGATAATGTTATAGTGCAATCATTGATTCAAATAAATTTTATATTTCAGGCCAAAAAGACGGCCACAAAAGCTGCAGATAGTGAAGAAGAGATGGAAGAAGAGGAGGAAGAAGATGAAGATGGCGCTGTCACATCAACTGACAGGAAGCAGTCACAAACAATAAACATTACTTCCTCTGGGACTGACAGTAAGGTCACCTCAAAGGTCAAAGGTCCTGCTCTACCATCATCCAGCCAATCGGGAGATATTTCATTACCACCAAAAGTTAAAGGTGCTGCCCTGCCTCCATCCAGTCACAAATCAGCAGATGGTTCGTCAGAAAAGGTCAAAGGTGCTGCCCTGCCGGCGCCTGACCAATCGGCAGAGTGTTCGTCATCCTCAAAGGTCAAAGGTCCCAGCTTGCCCACCACAACCAGCCAATCAGCAGATAGTTCGTCATCAACCGTATTCAAGAGTCCAGCTGTTGTGTCTTCGTCCACTGTGCCCAGACAATCAGAGGTTTCTTCGTCCAGAGAGAAAGGTTCGGCCATGGTGCCGTCAGCAGACACTGTAGGATCCGACAGTACCGAGGTGGTGGAACGAGGTATGTGGATCGTCACAGGAAATACATTATGCAGGAAGTCATCAGGAATTGAAATTAACACTAGCCTGGGCCATTTCTCCAAATGCTAAAGGTATCCTAAGGGCTACCGGTAGTAGAAATTTATAACATTTGTTATTTGTATCACTATTCGGGCTAGTAATGTTTACAGTTAGTTTCTATCGTTGTGTCATTTTAAGTTGTACTTCTATTTGAATTGCTTTTAGTTATTATAATTATGTTGTTAATATGCAGTATATTCTGAATTGGTTACTATGCAGTGTTGTAAGATGGCGTTATACTCTGAATAGTTATTATTAATTGATTAAATTTGTGCTTTTCGTCGCAGTGGGAATATTTCACCCATGTGCGATTATGATTAATTATGTTAATGAGCATTGGAAGAGAGCAATGTTTCAGTTTTCTGGTGTTGGATGTAAATTTTATTGATAAAACTTTCTTTACAGAAGCTGAGAAGTCTGATCCAACGAGCAGGGCAAGGAAACGATCTTCATTTGACAAGGCAAAGGTACACTACACTATCCTACACTATACCACCCAAGCCATACAGGCTATGAGAAAAGCAACACAAATTCATCTTGGTCTCCACCATGTGTTCATACAGAGATTGGTCAATTGCACAACGTACATAGGCTCCTAAAAAGATAAATTACATCTAGAAACTGTCAACTGTCTATGACTGATTTCACTACTGCAGCATTTATAAACCTATGAGTATGGGTGAAAGATTCCCATCGGGACATTAAACAATAATTCACTCACTAAACCTACAAGGGCTTTGCCAGGCCCTGAGCTTACACAACATTTTGAGTACCATTTCATGGCCAAGCAAATGGGTGAAAGATTCCCGCAGCGACGTTAAACTCCATATTCACTCACTCACTCACTCATGGCCAAGCTCAAATTTTGTACAAGGATTAATAAACAAATCTTTGAGTTGAGCATGAAATTAGAAAGATTTTATAATTTCTGTGGCAGGTTGCCTATTCTCGAAACTTCCTCACAAACTTCTTAGCCTAGGAACAGTTTGTAGCCATACTATAAGAATCGTTTCAGAACTGTTCTTAGGCTAAGAACTTTGTAAGAATTCGAGAATATGTCCCCTGTTCTATTTTTATAAACAAGCTCCTTTTATATTTTATCCATCATCTTTACAGGAAAAGAGCAAGAAGAAAAAAGGAACCTATGATGAAAGTGATCCTAAGTATGCCGTGTGGTTGCCACCAACAGGTATGCTACACATCTATATATGGGCACACTACCGGGAATAGATTTTCTTTGTTGGGTTTACCACTTTCAATATTATTTCATTCGCAAAACTTGCGTGTAGCAAACTGGCAATACAAAACCTGCAACATTTGTAGCATGTGGTGTTGCAGTAAACCTACTATCACCAGAAATACTAAAAAAAAGGTTTATACGATTGCATCATATAATAATAATAATAGATAATAATATTTAGCGCAAGTGCTTCCATGCATTGTTTTGTGCCTAATGGTGTTTTCTTTTTTTCATTCACAGGCCAGTCTGGAGATGGTAAAACACACCTCAATGACAAGTACGGCTACTGAAAATTGAAATGGAAAACTGAGAACTCCCAATTTTTATTTGTAAATCTGTAAATAAATGTGTCTATATTAAGTGAATATGTGTTCTAGTATTCCTTCATATCGATTCAAAACAATGATAATGGAGATTTCAATGTTTATTTTTCTTCTTAACAATTATGTCAAGAGTATTGTATCAACAAATATTCTACACTATACCACCCAAGCCATACAGGCTATGAGAAAAGCAACACAAATTCATCATAGTCATGACACCCATTACTGCATGTGCCCCATCATGTGTACATGCAGAGATTGGTCATTGCACGACGTACACTTGGACAAAATATCTCGAGGCTACAAAATTGAGGCTTCCCATGAAATGCATATGCTGGCTGAACGTCTTTCATGGTACTATGTAGAGATTAGTACAGGCCGAATGTACACCTGGTTGAATCAAATATTTTGCTGGACCTACAAGTAGTCTTGCAATTGCGTGTCTTGCAACCGTTCCAGGTTCTTGGCATGTTCTATTAAAATCTTGTACAATGCAATGTCTGTGACGAGTGCCTTATAATCTGTGACAAGTGTTGCTCATTCATCTTACTTTGGGGCTGCTCCTTTCTAGCTGTTCTCTCTGTACTTTCTGTCAACTGTGTAAAGTGATTTTGGACAGGTATGCGACATCGCTTCAGTAAGCTGTACTCTGAAAGGAACGAGAAAAGAGTGCCGTTAGATGTGGTGATGTCACTGTACTTTCCCAGTGGGAACTGCACCACCTCTCCAGCAAGTATAGGGGGCTGCTCCTTTCTAGCTGTTCTGTCTGTACTTTCTGTCCGACCATTGCACAGTTACCAAGGATCAACACTGCAGTGTAACTGCGCATGCGCCAGACAGAACAGCTAGAAAAGAGCAGCTCCTAGACTACAGTTTCCGGATAGTGTGCGTGTCATTCCTTTGACAAAATAGTTTGTCCGACTACTCCGAACATAGTACTGCAGTGAAAGGAACAGCCCCTTACTATCCGCACATTTCCCACCATAAACAGTTTGTAGCACAGCATTATCCAGATACTGCATTTCTCATTAAAATCTCAAAGAACCCATACTCTTTTCCACTGCATTCTACATGTTCTAGTTTCTTCAATTAATGCACAACAACTAAAACAAACATTACAGTAACATTTATTACATCAATGGATAGGAAATGCATTCAAAATTGAGAACAATTTATGATCTATGATGTCTGAAATAATCAACCAAGTGTTACACTTAAATTTTCAAATACATAATGCGTTAATTTGATTCATCAACAATTCAGATGTTTTCCCCAACTACAGAATAAACTTCCATACATATTTAGTATTGAAAATGTTCAAGTGTTAAAATATGTCACACAGGATTAATGAACGATATATGTACAAAATGTTAACAACGATGTCAACATACAGAAATGAGACGACAAACTCAGTTCATGGATCAAATTAAAATTATTACTTGTTTGGATTTACTTGCCACTGCAATAGTACTTTCACATTGCTTTCATGTAAAGTCAAAAGTACATGCTATGAACAATAACATCTAACAACAGTCGAAAAGAAGATTACCTTCTCCAACGGATTAAGAATCAAATTTATATGCATAGTACAAAATCCAAAATCTTGGTATTTCGCAATGAAAATGAAATAAGATTTCACACGCGAGGTTTGATAAAACCCCAGCCACATACATTCAGACTGCTCCAGGTTTAATTGTCGTCGTCGTCGGATTGTCGCAGGTCCCGATCATCCGGAGTGGCGTCTCTCTCAAGACTCCGAGAACGTGACCTCGGAGAATCTGATCGCGACCTCTTCCTGGGGGTCAGAGATCTGCTGGGGCTCCTGCTTCGGCTCATGGACCGGCTCCTGCTGCGAGAACGGCTTCGAGAGCGGCTTCGTGAACGGGTTCTCCGAGATCGGGAGCGGCTTCTACTGCGGCTCCTCGATCTGGAATAAGACCTAGATCTGAAACATTCAGTCCAATATCATTTAAGACACATCCATGCTCAATGCTTTCTCAAATGCCACTGCGTGTGTGCCGAGGATTTGTGAATGTTAACGACAAAACTTGATTATATAAACATTCTGTTGAAAATGAATAAAAACTTCAATGAATAAGTTACAATCTACTTTAGTTGTCAAATTACACCAAATGTTTATTATGAACATTTACTTAGACCACTAAAAAAATGCTTTTGAATAGCAAGCTCCTGGATGCTTTGAAGATGTTGGATATCCAATTACAAGAAAAGAAAACAAGACCATTTTAGACATGTGTTCTAAATCTGATGCCAATATTACTTCGTCCCAGTACACATTACATAGCTTGAATACAGTTTACGCCATTAAACAAATTTTGAATACCTTCTCCTCCTTGGCTTGTCTTGAATAATACGGATTCTCCGTCCATTTATTACTGTATCATCCAGCTTATCCAATGCAGCCTTCATATCGGAGTAGGTGGAAAACTCCACCACACTGAAATACGTACATTTCAAATTTCACCACTATTTGTATACCAATTTCAAATCATGGGACACAATAAAATTCAAGAATATCCAGTCTTTTTGAACTATAATGAATGAGTGAGCTATTGTTTTTAACCTAAGTCACAGTGGGAATCTTTTACCCATATGCAACAATAGACTGGACAATAATGAAAATTACCAGCAATAATACTGAGAGATCAACTCCAACTTCAAATTTCAAAAAATTAATCAAAATCTTCAATACTGATAATGTTGTTGTTCAAACTCACCCCTCATTCTTGTGTTTCTTGTGTGCGTCGGCAAACGTCACTTCCCCTGCTTGTCTCATGTAGTCCTTGAGATCCTTGAACACAGAGAAATACAATCAGCATACGAAAGAGCACCAGCATGCATATTAAAGATGTGAACTAATACTTGGGGTGAGAAGGTAATATTTATGCAGTCTAATATGATAATGAACACCAAGCTGATACTACTTTTAACAACTGGCTCCCTGATGGACAGTTCTGAAACCACTATTCCACCACTATCATGACAAAAGGACTACGTTCTACAACCTGAAAAGCAAAGGTCATCTCGCATATGCAAACACACAATGCACATACAGTATACTTGAAATGAGAAATCAATCACCGTTACCTGTTCTTTCATGAAAGCAATCGGGAAAGGGACCCCTTAAATAACCAGGCTGTTATTTCAACCTCGAGGAATGTGGGAGCGCATCGGCATCCATCTCTCGACAGCCGTGGGACCCAGAGACGACGTCACGGGCGTGGAGAGGGGGACATCTACTGCCGCGGCCTACATCTTATCTTACATCGAGGAGATGGCCGCCACCAAAAACCGTCTTACGGGAGCGGCCATTACACAGTCCTCCTCAGACATCTTGGGACGAGACATCAGAACTACTCTGGGGGCAAGTTCCGCTTTCGCATTATTTTTGTTTGTTTATCGGAGATGACCGACATCAGTAACTTGGCCAATTCATCTAAATGAAACCGCCACCACCCGATTTAAAGGCAGCGACCATCTACAAGTTGAGCGGCGTCAGTAACGTCTGGGTGTCGGGACATCTGAACTACTGGGGAAGGGGACGGTCCAAAGGCTCTTTTAAGCATCGCCCTCAGGGACAACCCGACATCGCAGCCGTGGCGTCTACAAGCATCATCGTTACCGAGGACACGTGGGCCTCGCATCACCTATCAGTGGAAGGTCCAGAGAATCGTTTTAACACATCTCATTTTTCATTCGCTCATTTGTTATCATAAATGTTTTCTCTCTTTCCGAGTGACCATCCGGCATACCTCTCATTTCAAACATCATATAAAGCTTTTTGAAAGTTTCTAAAAACGGCAATGCATGCCCGGTAGGTCGACTCTCTCAGCCAGTGAGCATCTTATCACCACCACAAACTGCCATCTCGACGGATGGACGGACGGCAACACCTATGGATCGTCACTCGTCTACTTTTGAATCGTCACCTCATAAGTCGTGACCTCTAAGTACGTCTAGCCTCCTGTCATCTTTCAGTCATCTTTGAGGGAAGGACAAAGAATAGATGTCATGACTGATATGCCAAAAAACTTTTTGCTTATGTCAAGTCTTAGTAACATTCATAGTTAATAATTTTTATTAGTCAACTTGACTTGAATGAGATAAAAATAAAATGTTAAAAACAGTAACGTCAATTTTTTAAAACTATTTTCTCCTTTTCACAATGCCAAGTTTAGAGATCGGAAACAAAAAACACTTCGGCCTCGCATTCAAGCCAAGTTAATTATTTTCCCAGTAAACAAAACGTAAGCCAACATGTTAATCTTTCGGACAACAGCTTCCAAATGCCATCTTGTGGTAAACAATAACAAATACATCTGGTATACACCAACCTGCCAGCTAACTCGTGAAGACAAGTTCTCGATGATGAGACGGTACTCAGTTCTAGTGGGTGGTCCATATCTGAAACAACAAACACAGTTTCAAGTTAATAGAAGATGCTATTCTTAGATCAGAATATGAGCAAGACCACCATTGCTGCGGCACAATTCTTTCACCCATTTGTGACGATGATCAGAAGATGACCAAAAAGCCTGCTACCAGTTTGGGAAATATAACTCTAAAGGTTTGAGGGACCTCTTGCCTATTACATATGAGTAACTATCTGACCAGTGGATTGGCAAATAATTGTCTTTTGTTTGTTTGTTGTTGGGCGTTTTAAATGGGGTTTAGAGTCGCTCTTAAGATTCTTTCACTTATATCACAGCTTATCAGTTTAGGGCATGATGAAACCTGCAACATGCATAGCGCTGAATGTTGCAGTAAACCTGCAAACCCCAGCTAGTACCAACAGACCAAGGATGTTAACTGCATTGCCACAGTACAGACAGCGCATCCTATCAATATCGCTCCAGAAATGGAACTTTCGTGAACACTGATGTTTGACTCACATGACAGGATTTAAACCTTTGGCTCTGAAGTACCAACATTCTACCATTGCGCTAACACCCGGAAATCGCTGTATACTAGAAAACTGGTGTAAATTCTTAGTACTTGTCTCTGCCGCCACCTCCGCTCATTCCACGCCGTCTCGGGGGGAATCCGCGGTCACTCCACCGGTCATCTCCCCTGGGACCTCGAGCGTGCTCCACAATCACCCTGGAAACGGACACAGTCAAATAATTACGTGGATATTTATGTCATTTTTTAAACTGGGGCTTAGAGCCCTTTTCAAGATTCTTTCACTTGTATAACAGCTTGTCAGTTTAGGGCAGGAGGAAACCTGCAACATCCCTATCGAACACTGCATACAGGTATTCAAAGATCTACAAACCTTTCTCCACAGAGCTCCTTCCCGTTCAGTTCATAAACCGCATCATCAGCATCACGATAATCTTCAAATTCCTGTAGAAATAGAAACGACCATGAATGACGAGACTGGAATGGCTATGCAGGGTCGCATAATCTAATCAATAGCAAACACGCTAGAGTTGTTCAAATAAGTTATTAGATAAATATGTATATGCCTTGCATACTGTGCGAGGATCTGCAAAGCAAAGCATATCAGCAACTCGCCTGTTTTTATCATGTTCACCAGAGATATACAAATCAACTAAGTTTACTTACCACAAATCCATACCCGTTCTTGAGCATAACATCCTTCATTCGACCGTAACTTCTGAAGAACTTCTCTACATCTCTTTCTCTGGCGTGGTAAGATAACCGCCCAATGTAGATCCTGGTACCCATACCAGTGTTTTACTGTAACTGAATAGAAACAACAAAATGTACTTCATAAATAATACTGTAAAACATTTAATACCTGCTGGTGCTGGTAAATTATTCCGATAAGGTACGCAAAACATTATAGCAGATTCAAACAAAGCAATGTCTTATCTGTCTACAAAGCTTCATTTTGATTTATGACATTTGCTTCGCCAGGAGAATTTTGAGATTTGGTGTTGTGTTGTCTGCCGCCGAAGTTGGAGGCACAGTTGGCTAGCATAGTCTTCATACATGTCGTAGGAGGAATATGGCCAGTGAAGTTGACGTATGTAGCGAGTGAGTGAGTGAATATGGAGTATATAGCGATGCACTATCATGGATGTATGATGTTTCGCCCCTATATTCAGGGTTAGAAATTTACAAGAGCGATTTCCCTAAAAAAGAGACTCGCCCATAACAAAAGAAGGTGGCCACTGTCCGCCGGTTGAGTGGAAACTTCTAACCCTGCTATATATGTTGTGCCCCCAGTCGTTACACCTCAGTCAATCCACCCAATATTTTGTTCGCAAATGTCACGTATATTCATGTCGTAGTTTTTCCAGTGTCACCTATGTTCGTGTCATATTTTTCACCCAATAACAACATGCCTGTTCGGCAAATTATGACAAAATGTCGAGAATATCAGTCAGAAACGCAAAAGAAATTGTTAGGGTCAAAAACGTACATCTGTTGTGGAAAGATACAGGTGGGGGTAAAATGACTGGGTGCACTCAAGCTAGCCTTGTATAGGACGATAATGGCCTGTGTAGCAAGTAATACCTGAAGCACTAATACTCTCTACCAGGCAATTAATAGGGCCAACATGGGTGGCAGCACAATGGGATTTGCCGCCGTTGGTCACTAAGGGTGTCACGATTCACCGCTATTTTACCTCGGACTTAATATGATATCGATTCTTTCTTTGTGAATTGATTCTTAATTTTAATGTGAATCAATTTTAAAATATATGTTCAGATCAATTTGTTTTAAGGTTATTTCCGCTCTTTTAAATCATGGCTACACCTCCCCAGCCGTGCTTTATATGCCCTCAGACGTGCTTTATATGCCCAAATCGGCATAATTGCTCACGTCATCAGATTGTTTTCTGCCACCCAAATGATTGTTCCGGTGGAAAGAATTTTGGAATTACAAACATGATTTTATGTATGTCAAGTGAATGTATTTTGCAGTTGTAGCTAAGAACTAGTCCAAAACAACAATAAATATATGTGACATTATGCCTTTAAAATATAACTCGAAAATAGGGTTCGTTCAACTTCAAACGAAAACCGTCACCGAACGATACTTAGTAAATACAAAGTTGATTATCTCCTTGTTTTCACATATCTCCAGTTTTAGATACTAACTAGAACTAGCCCACTAACGGCCCTGTTCATGCGTAAACAATGTGAAATTAGCTAATGCGTAATGTTATGTTTGGTTGATCAAATACGGCAGCCATGTCAAAAAACCCAAATCTGAAGCGTCATGGCCGTTGCTTGTTGTTTATTCCGTTGCACATTTCGCAATAGCAGCACATACAGGCTTGCACAGACTTTAATGGTTAATTGAACGCTTTGTTCATCTAACAATATGATAAATGTATCTTGTTTCTTCAAAACCATGTTATGAACAAGCGTTACATTACCTCTACCACAATTTTTCTTTCCCCGACAAAATGGCTACGATCACGTGACTAGCTGTGGCTCCAACGCATGCGTTGCGTGATTCTATCTCAAATATGACTAATATTATTCCGTAAATATATAAAAAATGTAGGCTATACAAAAGTAATGTTGTTGTTGTGTTTCTTTTACCCGAGTTATTGCACCCTAATGAACGTGTCAAACTGGTAAATATTTCTGCTCTTTCAAATGATCCAGTTTTTAGCTAACTAAAATAGTGACAATGTATGTTGCATATGTAATGTGCATGCACTGTATAAACTCCATATTCAATCACACTATATATATTTACCTGAAAGTAAATGTACATTTGATTTGACACAACTATATATTGAGCAACAAGCTAAATTTTCCATTATATCCCACTGCTTTTCAATAGTTTCATACTTTAAAAATAAAATGAAAACATTGAAAAATACATTGAATAATGAATCTTTTGCTGATATACTTGTGTAGAATATAAAATATACACTTTCAGGCAACTAGTCAATGTCAACATGTAGGCCTTGAATATCAGCCAAGATAGATTGGCTTTCCAATCGTTGTAAGCCTTTCAATTCCCAAATGTTTTGTTGCAGCCTGTTGGGCTACCTTGCAAGTTGTATTGTACATTATTGGATGGTTTTGATTGAAATTTCTTTACCTTGCTCGTCGCCTATGTGTGAGATATTCCCGCCGCGACGTTAAACATTAATTCAATCAATCTTTACCTTGCAGCAGGAATATTCCAAATATGTGACACACCATGTAGTACTAGTAGGCAAGAAGTATCATTGGAAGCAGCAATCATTTATTGATCAAATTTAAGTGTTTTTCATTGCAGCAGGAATATTCCACAATGACAATTTCAAGGTCAAGCATTTATTGCCTTCATGGTCCAGTGCCAGATTTCTCAATAAAAAATAAAAAGCAAATCTTTTTTTTACCTTCTCAATATTCACATTTCTTGAACTTGGTCTAATGATGTAGGTGTTACCAGGAAAACCAAGTCTTAAATCTCATTCAAGTTTTAAATTCTTTTGAAGAAATCAGAGGACAATACTTCTCCAGCAACCTTGTTTGCAGACACAAAATGATTTCACTTTTTCATTTCTTTATTTCACATGCAAATAAAAACATGACATCTACTGGTGTATATATTTGGATTTTATTTTCGACATACAAATATATACTCCACGAAACCCCCAACTCGGTTATCAACATTTAATATTCTCCCAATCCCTATTGAATGGATGTACATAAAAGACATTTGACAGTCAATGAAGAGTGAAAACGAAATGAAATACACTTGTCGGTTTTACATTCTCCAATTAACACTGAATGGGTCCTCCGTCCGACGTTTCAGTCTATAGTTGGGGGACTTAAACATATGACAATGATGATGAACTTGGAAAATGTCGATTCACACACAGTGCTGTGAACAGTAGTTCTCCACCCCCTTTCCCCTCAGACAGATCAATTGTCGTCGTCCGACGGTCTCTGTTCCTGCCCATCTGGAGTGGCATCTCTTTCTGGAGTCCGTGACCGAGGTCTGGGTGAGTTTGATCGAGACCTGTTCTTCTTGGGGGTCGGAGATCTGCTGCGACTCCTGCTACGGCTCCTGGACCTGCTCCTGCTGCGAGAGCGGCTTCGTGAACGGCTTCTCCTGGATCGGGATCGGCTCCTGCTGCGGCTCCTAGACCTGGAGTAGGACCTGGACCTGAAACAGTCGAGTAACACGCGATAAATAATAGCCATCTTTGGCAACACGATACAATGTATATTTAATTGTACTGTAAACAGTTTAAAGTTAATTGTTAATTGTTTAAAGTTTAAATCAAATAATAATATTATATATAAATGCTGATTAACTGTAAAGTTAAAGGCTAATAAAGAATTGAATAGATATTTTCTAAACTAATATTCCCTAGAAGCAATAAATACCTTCTCCTCTTTGGCTTGTCCTGAACAATGCGTATTCTCCGTCCATTTATTTCTGTGTCGTCCAGCTTATCCAAGGCTGTCTTCATGTCAGAGTAGGTGGCAAACTCAACAACACTGAAAAACAATATTTCAACATTAGCAACTAATATAAAAATTAAACATTTACTACAGTTATTTAAATTGCAGGAATTATTTCTGTATAGACTATTGTTATTTTAACATTCCAATGAATGAATTAATGTTTCAAATTGCAATGAATGAATTAATGTTTTAATATTTCACCCACACACAACTTCAATAATGTTGTTCAACTCACCCTTCATTCTTGTGTTTCTTGTGTGCATCAGCAAACGTCACTTCTCCAGCTTGTCTCATGTAGTCCTTCAGATCCTTGAACACAGAGAAATACAATCAGCATACGAAACAGCACCAGCAAGCACATGTAAAATATCACTGCAGACATGAGAAATATTCAGGCAGGCTAGTAGTAGTCTCAGGAATATGCTCACTGAATAGGCACAACCTACTTAATAACCAACTGATTAATCAAAGGTAAATAAGACTGCTCTCTTAGGACTACATCCTACCTGAAAAGCAAGGGTTATCTAGAAAACACGGAAACATGTTAGGATATGCACATACTTGAAATGAGAAATCACCTTTCTTTACCTGTTTTTTCATGAATGCAATTCGCAAAGGGACTCTTAATTAACCAGGCTGCTATTCAACCTCGGGGAATGCCAGGATGCCACCTCGAGGATAGCCCAGGATTCGACCTCCAGGTTAGCCAGGATTCGATCTCCAAGATAGCCAGGATTCGACCTCCAAGTTAGCCAGGATGCAACCCAGAGGAAAGCCAGGATTTGACCTCAAGGTTAGCCAGGATTCGACCCCAAGGAAAGCCAGTATTCAACCTCGAGGTGTAATGGACCTAGCTTGCATACAGGACGTCTTAGAGACTGCCACCAGACCCCAGGCAACGCATCCACAGGTGTGACAACCTAGGTTTTCACCAGACGTCTTGCGGAAGGTGCTGCATTCTATCACAAGCTGATATTTAAACTAACCCCCTTAGGCAATGTAATTGATAGGTGTGGATATGACATCTGCAAGGAAGCTGCCATCAGCGACATCCGACATCCTAGGGCCTCATCCTTTTTTAGATGTAGGTTTGGACGACAGTTAAGAACAAACTAGCTACCGCATCTACTGGTGCTGCCACGGACACCAATAATGACCATCTGCGGGCAACACCATTATCTTTCGTTAAGCCATCTGAATTCTTATAAGCATCATCATCTTAACCCAGCCAAGACATCTACGGGTATCCTCTTAACGGAAAATGCATTCATAGGCGAGACATCAAACCCTTTCGACATCTCTCTATTCGACTCTTATTTTAGAAATGTCCACGGTATCTTTTAAGCACCACTGATATGGTATTCGTTTTCGCATCTAACTGAGTGACCATCGGGAAGCTTTCAGTGCCTCTCAAATTTTCTAAACGGGAATGAATGCCAGGGTATCTTGAATCTCTGCCAAGGAAGACATTCTCGCCACTGACTGCCCGCGCGGACGGAACACTCTCTGGGTCCCCACTCTATGGATCGCCCCTCGTCTATATGTGACCGTGACCTTTAAGTCGGGACCTATGTACGACCTGTGCCCAGTATGGCCTCCTGTCTTTCGGACATCTTTGAGGGAAGGACAAAGAATAGATATCATTTTTCTATTGTTTGCTATTTGTGTTCACATCTTTTTGAACTTTTAGAATAGAGTTGTTTACAATAGACTTTAATAAATATAAAACTTGACCTGAATGATAAAGACCCATCCCACGACATTAAATCAAATGTTACCAACAAAAGTGTCACAGCTAAAACCAGAATTTGGGGACTTATGGAAAAAATACCTGGATTCCACAGAGCTACAATCGATTGTAAACCGATCGAAAGATAAGGATGGTAACCATCACTCTTATCTTATGATAGGGTGACAATCGATTGTAAAGATTAAGATTAGGAGTGTAACGATGCATCGAACTATCGATGCATCGCGATAGTGAGTGGCCCGATAGCAATGCATCGATGGTAATTTGAAC